>JAGPOY010000469.1:0-36728 GCA_018983105.1 Silene uniflora | reverse complement strand
AATTTTTTTTTTTTAAGGGTTGTAATGTCAGATTTTTATTTTTAATGTAAGGTTATGTAATTTCAGATTTGTATTTTTATTGTAAGGCTATGTAATTTCAGATTTTAATTCTTATTGTAAGGCTATGTATGAAAGCTTGAAGATTTTTATCTGAATATGTACTTTGTATGAAAGCTTGCTTGCCCCACGTGATTATCTTTTTGGAGGGAATGCTTTACTCTAATTACAACCTCTTTACTTAATTAGTTGCACCTCAAAATGGCCCACATGCTTAATCTTTGCCCTCAAGTTGTACCTCAAGTTCTTTCTTTATTGTTTTCCTTAATTTTTGTGCCCAAAAGAAAAGGGAACATAATAGGAAATAGGAGGGAGTATAATCTTACACGTGCACTCGATAACACATTTTATCCAAATATTGTTAATAGGAAATTACTCCTATTTTGTTAACTACTTGTACTTTAGAAGAGCAAAGGAGAATGTAAGTGAACGCCCCTTGTTTATTAGGAGTAGAATTGTTGCGGAAATATGGTATTATTTCCGTCATTTGGTAAATATTGTAATATGGTAAATATTGCGTCACAAGTTATTTGGTTGTTAGTAGGTTTTCCTAATATCGTCTAGTATGTAATGGTATATATATACCATGTATTGTCTAATGAGAAATACACATAAAATATTCAAAAATATTGTTGCTAAGTTTACGTTTTAACTTGGTAATCAGAGCAAAGGTTAGGGTTTTGTTTTTTTCTCCCTGTCGTCACTATGACAGGGAACGGTGATGGTAGTCCAAAGTCCGGTGATGGTGGTCCAAAGTCCGGTGGTGATGATTCTGGTTCTGGGAGCAGAGAAAATAGGTCTATTCTAAGTCCCTATTTTCTCCCCACAAGTGACAAACCGGGTGACAAAATTATTCATGTCATGCTAACCGGTGACAACTACGACGAATGGTCTGTTAAACTCCGTGGTGCCCTCCGTGCAAGGAAGAAGACAGGTTTTGTAGATGGCTCGATTCAGCGTCCATCAGAGGGATCGAAGGACTTAGAGGATTGGTATATGGTCAATGCAATGGTCGTTGCGTGGATTTTCAACGTAATTGAACCGTCACCCGGGTCACAAATTACGTATGTAGAAGAAGCATAAGTTTTATGGGACGATATTGAGCAGAGGTTTAGTGTCGGAAACGGACCAAAGACACATCGGGTCAAAACCTCAATTTCGGCCTGCAAGCAAAGTGATAAAGAATCAGTGTCCGATTATTATGGTCGTTTGAAGCGATTGTGGGACGATCTTGATAAATATGATCGTAACCCAACTTGTGATTGTGGTGGATGCAAGTGTAATATTAATCGGAAACTAGACAAGAAGCGTGATGAAGGAAAGGTACATGATTTTTTAATGGGTCTTGACTCGAAATTCGCTACGGTTCGTTCTAATTTATTGTTACAAGAACCTCTACCCACTCTCAATAGAGCTTATGCGACTATAATCCAAGAAGAGGGGG
The DNA here is from genome assembly GCA_018983105.1 of Silene uniflora. Taxonomy (NCBI): domain Eukaryota; kingdom Viridiplantae; phylum Streptophyta; class Magnoliopsida; order Caryophyllales; family Caryophyllaceae; genus Silene; species Silene uniflora. Next base: position 35,227 of record JAGPOY010000469.1, on the reverse strand, counting down.
TACGAGGAGATAGTAGTGTGGGCCTGTCAGGTACCCGTAGCGAGGAACGAGCGGACCCAGTTGGTTTCTCTGCTCGAACAGGACAAAATTCAGGGAACAATAATCAGAACATCACACAAAGTGATACAGGGGCGCGGTTTTCCAGTGATAGAGATACTGATACACGACCTCGGTGCACGGAGTGTAATCGCTGGGGCCACACTCGCGATAAGTGTTATGATGTTGTGGGTCATCCCCCTAAGAGAGGAGGATATCGTGGTGGTTATTCTAACCGAGGTGGTGGTGGTGGTCGAGGCCGAGGAGGAGGCAGAAGTGCAGCACATTCCAGTCGAGCAACAGAGGAACAGACCGACTCAAAAGAAGCATATGTCAGTGTTCCAAAGGACCAATGGGATGCTTACGTAAACAATGCTAAAGGACCTTCTACCTCGGGTACTAACAATTGTATGTCTGGTAAGATGCATGAAACTTTTTGGTTATTAGATTCCGGTGCTACGCACCATATGACGGGTAATTATAAAATTTTGAGCGCGGTTAAGGAAATTGAGCCGTGTATGGTGACTCTCCCAAACGGGAAATCATCCAAGGCAATTAAGAAAGGCAGGGTCGATTTAGGAGGAAGTCTTATTCTAAATGATGTTCTTTTTGTACCTAACTTTAATTGTAATCTCGTGTCTGTGTATCAGCTAAGTGAGGATTTAAATTGTGACATTTGTTTTACTAATTCCTCATGTGTCATACAGAACCGCGTGTCGAGGACGACGATTGGTACGAGTAAACAGCACGGTCGGCTATATCTTCTTGAGGGAACGACGAGAACGGTTAATTCTGCACGAAAGGGTGATGAAGAGTCAGATATGTGGCATCGTCGGTTGGGTCATCCTTCGAGAAGAGTAATTCAGTATTTGCCTTTTGTTAGTAATAAACATATTAATTCTCAGCTTTGCGATGTTTGTTTTCGGGCTAAGCAGACAAGAGAAAAGTTTGTTGTTCGTAATAATAAAGCAATTCAAATTTTTGAATTAATTCATTGCGATTTATGGGGTGACTATCGTACTCCGTCATCCTGTGGAAGTCGATATTTTTTAACTGTGGTAGATGATTACTCGCGGGCTGTATGGGTATATTTACTTAAAACAAAAGATGAAGTCTCGCAAATTTTAAAAAATTTCGTTGAAATGGCAAAACGTCAATTTGGTGTGGATGTTAAAATTATTCGGACTGATAACGGGACTAAGTTCACATGCTTAAAATCATATTTTGCTGAGAAGGGAATTATTCATCAAACCACTTGTGTGGGTACTTCTCAACAAAACGGTAGGGTCGAAAGGAAACATCGTCATATATTGAATGTTGCTAGAGCACTTCGGTTTCAGTCTGGTTTGTCCGTTAATTTTTGGGGAGAATGTGCTTTGGCCGCAGGTTATCTAATTAATAGAATTCCTTCCGCTTTGCATAATGGTAAGACACCGTTTGAGATGCTGTTTGGGAAAGCTCCTATATACGATAATATACGAGTTTTCGGATGTCTATGTTTTGTTAAACATCCTCGACGGGATGGTGACAAATTTGCGTCTCGTAGTCGTCGGTGTATTTTTGTGGGTTATCCGTATGGAAAGAAAGGTTGGGAGGTATACGATATTGAAACTCATGAATTCTTCGTATCCCGTGATGTCAGTTTTGATGAGTCTGTTTTTCCGTTCCTTGGTTCGAATGGTGGTCGTGGTCTCGTTTCTGGTCCCTCTGCATCTGGTGACGAGGATGTGGTAGTTACTGATGGTGGAATATTACTAGGAGACACGGGTCTCGATAAAGAATACATTGGTGCACCTGATAATGACGTGGAAGACGAGGCCGAGGCTGGGTCACCGAACGGTGGCAGAGGAGAAGGTCAGGAGGGTCCAAACGTTGGTAGTACTGGGTCGGGGTCTGATGTTCCTGGTGGGCAGAGTAATGCCGAGTATGGCAGAGGAAAGCGTCCCCATATACCATGGTCTCAATATGACAAAGAAGAGTATGTGACTGTCTCTGCAAAACTCGTTCCCTCTCGTGCTCAAGAATATAGCCTGCCATCTGTTTGCTCCTCGCCATCGTCGTCAGGTACGCCATATCCTTTAGCTTATAGTGTAAATTATGAACGGTTTTCTTTTCCACATCGCTGTTTTATGTCTACTCTTGATAGCAATATCGAACCCAACACTTTCCGTGAAGCCGTGAAGGATATTAAATGGCGTGATGCTATGGATGCGGAAATTGACGCTCTAGTTAGCAATCATACGTGGGATGTAGTTGATTTACCTGTTGGCAAGAAGGTCATTGGGAATAAATGGGTATATAAGGTTAAACTACTCGCTGATGGGTCCGTCGAGCGGTATAAAGCCCGACTTGTGGTACTCGTCAATCGTCAAGAAGCTGGGATTGATTACTATGAAACATTTGCGCCTACAGCTAAGATGGTCACGGTGCGGATATTTCTTGCTATTGCTGCATCTCGTCAATGGGAGCTCCATCAAATGGATATTCATAATGCCTTCTTACACGGTGATTTAGAGGAAGAGGTATACATGAAGCTTCCCCAAGGTTATTCTGTGGATAGTCCAGGGAAAATATGCCGGTTGAAGAAGTCATTGTATCGTTTGCGACAAGCTCCTCGGTGCTGGTTTGCTAAGCTTTCCGCTGCTCTTATTGCTTACGGGTTTGTCCAATGTCTCTCTGACTACTCTCTATTTTCATATGTTAAATGAAGTGTCGAAGTTTACATCTTAGTATATGTCGATGATTTGGTTATCAGGGGTAACACCAAAGAAGCTGTTGATCATGTTAAGGCATATTTGGGAAGTTGTTTTCATATGAAAGATCTGGGTATTTTAAAATACTTCTTGGGTATCGAAGTAGCACGTAGTAAGTCAGGCATATTTATCTGCCACGTAAGTATGCCCTTGATATTTTGTCGGAAACTGGTTTGATTGGAGGAAAGCCGGAGAGTGTGCCTATGGTTCAAAATCATCGGTTGGCCTTGGCTAATGACTTAGTCATGAGTGATCCGGATAGATATCGACGTCTTATTGGCCGTTTTATATACCTTACAATCACGCGACCCGACTTGTCATATCCCGTTCATATTTTGTCTCAGTTCATGCATCAGCCTCGTGTGTCACATTGGCAAGCTGCTCTTCGTGTCGTTCATTATTTAAAGAAAGGACCGGGACAAGGTATTTTGTTTCGTCCCATTTCCGGTTTAGAATTGTCTGTATATTGTGATTCCGATTACGCGAGTTTGTCCGGTGTCTCGCCGCTCGCTATACGCTTATTTGGTTTTCTTGGGTGGTTGTCCCGTTTCTTGGAAGACGAAGAAGCAGCCCACTGTGTCATTATCCTCTACAGAGGCTGAGTATCGGACTATGGCAGCAGCCACGTGCGAAGTCAAATGGTTACGCGGTCTGTTGCAGTGTTTTGGTGTTTCTGTTGCCCGTCCGGCTGTCCTTCGTTGTGATAATAAGTCCGCATTGTCTCTTGCTCGGAATCCGGTCTTCCATGCCCGTACTAAACACATCGAGGTGGATTGTCATATGGTTCGTGATGCTATTCGGGATGGAATTATTTGTCCTACATATATTCATACTTCCGAGCAGCTAGCCGACTTGCTCACTAAAGCTCTTGGAATACGTCAGTTTGAATTCTTAATGTCCAAGTTGGGCGTGATAGATCCCCACGCACCAACTTGAGGGGGGTGTTGCGGAAATATGGTATTATTTCCGTCATTTGGTAAATATTGTAATATGGTAAATATTGCGTCACAAGTTATTTGGTTGTTAGTAGGTTTTCCTAATATCGTCTAGTATAATAAGCCAAACGATTCCGGGCTGCTAGGCTAAGCCCGCTCTTATGTTATATTTATTTTATTGGTTTCTTCGGCTTTAAGAAACCCTTATTTACGATGTAATATAAATACCGATGCCAATTGTTAATAAGAAAAACACAATTGATTTTATACCTAATTTACATTCTTAGCATGGTATCAGTGATATTATTATTTCCAAATTAAAAATCTTAAGAACCCTACCCCTTCCTCACTGCCGTCATGTCTGGCGATGAGGCGCCTCCCCCACCTCTCAAAATCGAGTCAAATTCTCCCTACTACATCGGGATGCATGATAAACCAGCTGATCGAATCACCAATACTCGTCTTACTCTTCATAATTTTGATGAATGGAAGAGCGATGTTCGTACCGCGCTTAGAGCCCGCCGCAAATTCGGTTTCCTCGACGACACTTACACCGAGCCGCAGCCGCCGTGTACTCAGGAGGATTGGGAAACGCTCCACTCCATGCTTGTTTCTTGGCTCATGAATCTTATTGAGCCTGAGGTAAAACGTCTTTTATCTACTTATGATGATGCGAAACGATTATGGGACGATTTTCATGATCGTCTGAGTGTTGTTGATGGCTCTAAAATTCAGCAAATTAAAGGCGCCCTTCAGGACTGTAAACAGACCGATACTATGTCTGTCGCAGTCTATTATGGCACCTTGAATCAGCTCTGGGATGAGTTGGATACTTATGAACCGATCATAACCTGCAATTGTGCCACTAATGTCGGGAAACAGCACATTGAACGAAGGGAGAGTGACCGTCTCCATCAATTTTTGCTTGGCCTGTTAACAGCGCACTATGAAACCTTGCGCTCTGTTATTTTATCCCAATCTCCTTTGCCCTCTGTTAGTCGTGCTTTTCAATTAATCACTCAAGAAGAGCGGGTGAAGGGGATTACTCCATCTCGTGAGACGGTCCCTCCACCTGAGTTGTCCACTTTTGCTCTACAGCATTCCTCTCCGCGCCTGGCTCCCCGTCCTTCCGCGCTGCTTTCTCCCTCTGAAAGGCGAAAATTGACATGTACTCATTGCAAACAAAAGGGCCATGATCGTAGTATGTGCTTTGAATTGATGGATGAAATTCCGGATTGGTGGTATATATATGAACTTAAGGGTTTGAATAATCTTATCATGGGGGCTCGACTGTCTCCCGTGGTGGTCCTCAAAACAGGGGACGTGGTGGTCCTCGCTCCAGTGGCTCGGCTGGAACTCCTCGGCAAGACGCTGCGGCCACCGCTTCTTCCAAGCCTGAAAGTAGTAATGCGGTTCTCACAGGTGCGCGTGAAGGGGACTCGTCATAGCCACATGTCTCTGTTTATGGGACTCCGTCTCATACCTTCTGTGGTAAGTGGTTAATTGACACAGGGTGCTCTCATCATGTTACTGGGCAAGTAAAATTTTTACATAATCTTCGCCATATTCTGAGCCGTGTTGTTGGCCTTCCTGATGGCTCTAATGTTCAAGCCTCTCACGTTGGTAGCGTGAGATTGTCTTCCACTATTCTTCTTGATCCCGTTCTTTATGTCCCAAAATTACGCTGCAACTTGATATCTGCCTCCCAATTAAGTGACTCCATTGGCTGTGAATTCATTACTAATGCTAATAATTGTATTATACAGGACCGACTTTCGAGGACGACGATTGGCACCGGTGATCGGCTGGATGGATTGTACTACCTTCGTCAAGACCCGGACGTAATCACGAGAGCAGTTGGTGTTGATTCTGACATTAATTTATGGCATAAGCGGTTGGGTCATCCTTCCGAGAAAATAGTTAAACTCCTACCATTTATTAGGAATAAAAGTACGTTAATTACGCCTTGCGATACTTGTCATCGTGCTAAGCACATACGAAATTCTTTTCCGTTGAGTAATAATAAAAGTGATGGTTTATTTCATCTTGTGCATTGTGATTTATGGGGGCCTTACGAGTCTCCGTCTACTAGTGGTGCTCATTATTTCCTTACTATTGTCGATGACTACTCGCGTGGTGTATGGATTTACATACTAGCATCTAAAACCGAAGTACAAGCTAAATTCATGATATTTATTTCTATGATTTCTCGTCAATTTAATTCTACAATTAAGATCTTTCGAAGTGACAATGGGACCGAATTTCACCCGTTACAACCGTATTTTACCTCCCAAGGCATACTATTTCAAAGCTCTTGTGTCGGTACACCCCAACAAAATGGAAGGGTGGAACGCAAGCATCAACATATCCTTAACGTTGCTTGCGCCCTTCGCTTTCAGGCCGGTTTGCCTATTACGTTCTGGGGTGAGTGTGCCATGGGGGCTGCTTATCTAATTAATCAGACTCCTTCGGTCCTCTTAGACGGCCTTACACCCTATATATGAGCTCTTATTTGGTAAGCCACCTCCGCTTAACCATTTACGCGTTTTTGGGTCGTTGTGCTATGCTCACAACCAACGCGCTAAGGGAAATAAATTTGCCAGTCGAAGTCGGAAATGTGTCTTCTTAGGCTACCCCTCCGGCAAGAAAGGCTGGTATGTCTATGATATAGAGACCGGTGATTTGTTCGTCCGTCGGGATGTCGCTTTCTATGAATCGTTTTTTCCCTATTTGGATTTGGCTAGTTCAGCTCCAGGGGGGTATCGTCTCCTTATGCTCCCTCTGATGAGCCTCTTGCGGATGATGCCACTAACAAGGCCAGCCAGGAAGCTGACACTATTGACCAGGCCACACCCACGGGTCCTACAGAGGCCATGGATACTCCAATGAGTCCTAACCAGACCGTGCAATCCCCTGAAAATGCAGGGCAATTCGACGCTACGGCTGATGCGGCTGAAATGGCTCCAAACCCGCCACTGATGGGGCGTGGCTATCGTCCTAAAATTCCATCCACTTCGCTCCGTGATTACATTGTAGAAAAGACAGTGAAAGGTAGTCGTCCATCCTCTGCCTCGCATATAGCCGTGCCATCGTCTTCCTCAGGTACTCCATATCCTCTTCTTAATTACGTTGATTGTAATAAATTTTCGATTGAACACCGTACATTCTTAGCTGCTATTACAACCCATAAGGAGCCCCGCTCCTTCAATGAGGCCGTAAAGAATGCGGGTTGGAGAGACGCCATGGATGCCGAGATGAAAGCCTTGCACGAAAATGGCACATGGCAATTGGAACCATTGCCTTCGGGAAAGCGAGCTCTCGGAAGTAAATGGTTGTATAAAATAAAATACAAATCTGATGGGTCTATTGAGATATTAAAGGCTCGGTTGGTCATTCTGGGTAACCATCAAACCCACGGGCTGGATTATGAAGAGACGTTTGCCCCGGTGGCTAAAATGACTACAGTTCGTACGTTTTTAGCTGTCGCTGCTGCCAAAAATTGGATACTTCATCAGATGGATGTGCACAATGCGTTTTTGCACGGTGATCTTAAGGAGGAAGTATACATGAAATTGCCTCCTGGGTTTCGGTCAGATGTTCCGGGAATGGTGTGTCGTTTACAAAAATCGTTATATGGTCTGAAGCAAGCTCCGCGTTGTTGGTTTGCGAAATTTGGTTCGGCCCTAAAGCAATACAGGTTTGTTCAAAGCCTTTCTGATTATTCTCTATTCACCTATACTAAAGGTGTGGTGCACCTAAATGTGTTTCTATATGTCGATGATATGCTTATTTCTTCAAATGACTCCGCTGCAATTACCGTAAGACTTGGGTGTTTTGAAGTATTTCCTCGGCTTAGAGGTTGCCCGTAATACCGAAGGCATCTTTGTTTGCCAACGAAAGTATGCATTGGACATTGTTGCCGAATGTGGTCTATTAGGGTGCAAGCTATCCCCTACGCCTCTGGAGCAGAACCATCGTCTAGGTCTGTCCACACGGCCTCTCCTCCTTGATGCGGAGTGTTATAGGCGACTTGTTGGTCGTCTCGTTTACCTTGCAGTGACCCGTCCCGACCTTACCTATGCGGTGCATGTCTTGTCTCAATTTATGCATGCTCCCCGACAGGATCATTGGGACGCTGCCCTTCGCACGGTGCGTTACTTGAAAGGTACCCCAGGCCAAGGTATCCTCTTGCGGTCCGACACTAATCTGTCCCTTGTTGGTTGGTGCGACTCAGACTATGCCGCTTGTCCACTCACTCGTCGGTCTTTGAGTGGCTATTTGGTGTTTCTCATCACTTCTCCTATCTCGTGGAAGACAAAGAAGCAACCTACTGTGGCTCTCTCATCTTCAGAGGCTGAATATCGGTTTATGGCGGCCATTACTTGCGAGTTAAAATGGCTTCGTGGTCTCTTGTTGTGCTTGGGTGTTCCACAACCTGCGGCCAGCCCTCTCTTTTGCGATAATCAGTCCGCCTTGCATATTGCGAATAACCCTGTCTTTCATGAACGGACTAAACATATTGAAGTCGACTTACACTTTGTTCGGGATGCTATTAATGCTGGTTTAATTCTTCCATCCCACGTCTCCACCGTTTCACAGCTAGCAGATGTGTTTACTAAGTCTCTTGGTTCTATTCGATTTCTCTCATTAATAGGCAAGATGGGTGTCCTTAATCTCTCCGCTCCATCTTGAGGGGGAGTAATAAGCCAAACGATTCCGGGCTGCTAGGCTAAGCCCGCTCTTATGTTATATTTATTTTATTGGTTTCTTCGGCTTTAGGAAACCCTTATCAATACTATATATTAAATCCAGAAAACCAAGGGACTTCAATGTAATTAAATAAATCTATACAAATTAATTTTACTATATAGTTTTAAATCAATAGCACTGTGCGATGGACCTAAACAAGGGACTTCAATGCAAATATTATATAGTTTTGGTTAAAGTATAAATTTAGAGAACATTATAATATGGTGATTTTCCTTAAAATAACATACCCCACTTATGGTATTAATTAGTATAAAGATGTTAATTAATTAACATACACGAATAATATAATATAAGTATTTTAAATTTRGAAACTATTAAMAGGWAAATAAAYCAAGTTATATTTCCAAAAAAATAATATTYCATAATTATTTTGATTTAATTTAATGCATATATGTAATATATTTATATAAATATATAAGCCTCTTAAAATATAAGTAAAAGCAACAATAATRGCAAGGGACTTCAATGTAATTAAATAAATCTATWCAAATTAATTTTACTATATAGTTTTAAATCAATAGCACTRTGCGATGGACCTAAACAARGGACTTCAATGCAAATATTATATAGTTTTGGTTAAAGTATAAATTTAGAGAWMATTATAATATGGYGATTTTCCTTAAAATAACATACCCCACTTATGGTATTAATTAGTATAAAGATKTTAAYTAATTAACATACACGAATAATATAATATAAGTATTTTAAATTTGGAAACTATTAAAAGGTAAATAAATCAAGTTATATTTCCAAAAAAATAATATTTCATAATTATTTTGATTTAATTTAATGCATATATGTAATATATTTATATAAATATATAAGCCTCTTAAAATATAAGTAAAAGTAACAATAATAGCAACGAGAGTAGTGAAAGTCATACTAACGGCAACGAGAGTAATGAAATTAACAATAATAAATGTGGGAGTAGTGAAAGAAAAAATAATGACGGGAGAAGAAGTGAAAGTAATAGTAGTCACAACACATATAATGAAAGTAACAGTAGAAACAACGGAGAGAGTATGAAAATTAACTAACAATGCTCTATTTAAAGAAAATATTAATTTATTTAAATATATGAGTTTGACAAAACTAACGGGTTAACCGTAAAAATAGCAGAAGTAGTTACAGAAACAAAATAACCTAAGAAGTAGTGAACGTAATAGTATTAACATGAGATATAGTGAAATGTAATAATATTAACAGCGGGAGTGATGAATGTGTCTTATAATTTGTTGATTAATTTTACATCTCATTATAATTTCAAGATATAAATTGTAAAGGTATGTATTAACCAAATTTAGCGAATTAACCAGCATATTTCATAAAAAATAAAATTTAAACGGTAAATAAAAGTAGCCCGGGCGTAGCCGGGCACCCAACCTAGTTTACGATGTAATATAAATACCGATGCGAATTGTTAATGAGAAAAACACAATTGATTTTATACCTAATTTACATTCTTAGCATAGTATGTAATAGTATATATATACCATGTATTGTCTAATGAGAAATACACATAAAATATTCAAAAATATTGTTGCTAAGTTTACGTTTTAACTAGAATGTAATGTAAATATGTAATGGACGGTGTACCTAACACACTTATTAATTTTTTGTTCACTATACTATTCCAAGTTCCAACTATCATTTGCTTTTACGGTTTTACATACGGAGGATATTGTTATAACTAGTTAATTCGTTGTGCCGCTTGAAAAATCGCAAACTGAATTGGATCCCGTTCACAAAAAAAGAAAGAAAAGCTGACTCGTTTCACAGACCTAAATATGAATTCACCTTAAACGGATTGACAACACATAGAAATCTTGAATTGCTTTCGTTTTTTGATGATTTTGTGTGTTGGTGTGGCATCTGAACCACGGCAATTACTCAGGTGAGGTTAGCATGAGATACTAATTACGCCCATAAATCATATTAAAAAAGGTAGTAAATAGTAAATTACTACGGAGTAGTAAGAAATGACCCTAATAACTTATGGTTTTAGCTAAATATTGGTGGCATAGTGGTTAGTGCTTTCATGATATATTGATAGGACAAATGACGTTGATGATACCATGGTCTAATGGGTTGTGGCCTAATCCCATCTCAATCCCTTTACTACTCTCCCCTATTCTCAATAACTATTTCATTTGTTATTTCTGTTTATTCACATAACTGTTCCATTTGCTATTTTTAATAAGGTTTTTCTTTACAACTCAACTCACCCGTACTCCATTATTTTTCATTATTTAATTCACTTTCTTCCTACCCCAAACAATAATTTTCATTATTTAACTCGTTACCTTAATTATTGCGCCATTATCAATATGGTACAGTTATTCGAAATAGGTGTGTGTAGTAGTTATGCTTTACAAAAAAATATAGGGTGCAATATCAGCGTAACAATAAAGCCACGGATTTGGAAAAATACCGACCCCACTCACCACTTCCCTTTGTAATTTCCATCAATAAATCAGGTTTCGTTGGTGCAATGTAGTTTGCCTGCCATGCTTCTTCGTTTCAAGATTTCGAGATCTTAATGACAAGTTTCGCATATTTCCACTCTTGGCATTTTCATGTTTTGTCAAATTTCCCTAAATAAATAGAATTAGGCCATCCATAACTATAGAGTATCTTTTGAATTTCATAAATACGCGTATAAAACGTTTTTATGTTATCATTGTAATAAAATGAAAAACATATCGGTTATTTTATGAAAGTAGATAGATACCGAGAAAGGTTGTTTACCTTGATAATTACAAGACGAGTTTTTTTATAATAGTGTAAATACGGAGTACATCTTATATAATAATCAATTGTAAAGAAAGTTTCAACATTTTAGCTCCGTTTGACACGACACTGCAGGTAGTTTATTTGACCAAAATTTCAGCCACCTGATTTTTTTGCGAGTGTTTGGCAAGTACGGAGTAGCTTACTTGAAATGAAATGCTACCTTAGGTAGCATTTGAGAAATTAGATACCTAAAATGACTTACTTTCCATTTTTTACCCCTTTATTCTACGGAGTATAATATTAAATAATTATCATATCCTTTTACGTCATTTTACCAAAATCAGCTACATTTTCAGCTAGTTTGCCAAACACATTTTTATATAATCAGTTCCCTTATCAGCTCCTAATTTTCAGCTACCTTATCAGTTACCTTTTCAGGTTTCAGTTAGCTTTTCAAGTTTCAGCTACTTTTTCAGTTAATTTTGTCAGACATGGCCTTTAGCGACTCACCTACTTAATTACATCATGATTATGATCAAGCTTGCTTAATACCGATCTACAATAAATGGGTAGCTATTCAAAAATTTAATGATTTGCAACAACCATTACAACTGTTTTTAAAAATAATTATAATGACGACGATTGCTACTTTCAATCTAATTCATTGCATGCTCATATTTCAAACTTTTAGCCATATCTTTCTAAATTACCTCCAGACCATCCACAACAACAATAACTTCTACGTCTAAAGATGATATTTTTACTCATCAACCCACAACAATAAAAACTTCTCATCACAAAATGACTTTTTGTGAAACTCATCCAAAGTTGATGAGTTTGACAATAAGTTTGGCACATAATTTTCGAATTTTTATTCCTTTTGATAGTCTCAATTTAATGGTTATTGTGTAAAATTTTTGGAAAAGTACTTATTGTTGTTATATGATGTTTTTGTGAATTTTTTCATCTTATAATAAAATGAGGTGGATGAGTGATGGGCCCACAAAAAACAACAAAAAAATTTTGTTGTTGTGGATGCTCTTAGCATCTAATCATTCTTAAAATGTTTAACCAATATTTAGTATCTCACTTTGTTTAACGAAAAGAATTGAAAAAAATTAAAGAAAAGGAGGAACTGCTGCTACAATCAACACTTATCTTCATTCACAGTGCACTGAGACAACAGTGATCATACAAAAGTGCTTTTTGTTTTCTTATTCTTTTCTAATCATTATATATGGTCCAGCCTCAACTTCCTGCGTATCAATAACAAATTAATTCCCGTATCTTATTTCTTTTAATTTTTTGTGACGAAACCCGCCGTCGCTACCTTCGGTGTGCACTGGGCAATCTCTCGGATATACGTAATAGTCTGTCAACCACGTATATCAGGTAAACTACCAGAGCATGGCAAAAGAAAAAATAGTAACGTCCTACCGGGAGTTTAATTTTTTTTGTGACGAGATAACCCGCCGTCGCTACCTACGGTGCGCACTGGGCAATCTCTCGGGTATACGTAACAGTCTGTCAACCACGTATATCAGGTAAACTACCCGGCAAAAGAAAAAATAGTAAGGTCCTACCGGGAGTCGAACCCAGGTCGCTGGATTCAAAGTCCAGAGTGCTAACCACTACACCATAGAACCTTTGTTAATGTATCTTACGGAGTATATTTCATTTTTCATTTCTTGACAAAACAATAAGAAGTTCGGGTAAGAAAATGTCCGGAATACATTTTTCATTTGTTGTTCGTTTAACTAAAGATAATACTCCAAATTAATAAGATAGTGACAAATTAATTTGGGCAATACTAGTGTATATAGGATGGTTCATAATTTCAGTATCACCCTTGACAGGCTAAACCGCACACCTATCAAAGATAAATCAACTGGCCTAACTAATGTAGTAAGTAAGTCGGGATCGAATCCACAGGGAGGCAAGAAATTATATTTGCTAATTCTAAGTCTGTCGGGTAACAATTGGGGGTTTTGATTTGTTTCTAAGTCTAAGACAATAATGTAAAAGTAATTAATTGAAAATAACGAGATATCGATATAGGAGAAAACAACTATGATTGTCGGTTCACCACGATCTATTACGGTATTAAGTAAGTCTTGTACTAGCACAAATACAGTCTGATGGGTGTAAAATAGGTCCTTTCGATCCACTATTCACCTTAGAGATCTAATATAGCTTTCACTCTAATTAATTAGGTTGGTCTATTGTTCGTAGCAAGTTTTCACCCTTTCCAATCTCACGATCCAGGTCAAGGCTTAACAAGATGGTCAATCGGTCACGTGCACTTAACTAATTAAACCTCAATTAGATACTACGATTAACAAATCAGACAGAGTAAAAGGCTAGATTTGTAATCCTAACATATGACAATCACATAATCGTGGCTCCCCTAAATCCTAGCATAGGAAATTTAGCTATGCATGATTGAATTGGAAATAACGATAACGATTATAACAAAACTTAAATTAAACATGATAAGAATATGACAATAATAATTACGACCAATAACAATTACGCAAAAGATGAAGATCACAAATTAATTCTAATAAACGACGGAATAAAGGAAGTGAAATAAATGAAGAACGAAGGTTGATTGAATTACCGAATGGAAAGAAGAGTAGCTACAAAGTTTTAGATCCAAAAATTAAAGCAAAGCAACGTACGTAAAAGTTTCTACTGTGTAAAGTTTGATAACCTAAAATGTATTCTCCGTTCCTCTTAAATAATAAGAGTAAATTATTCTACACGAAATAAATGGGCCGAGATATTTAGAAACTAAAAATCTCGGTCAGTGAACAGTAGTAGTCGATCGACAGGTATAATAGTCGATCGACTATTGCATAGTGAAAGCAGTCGATCGACAGGCATGATAGTCGATCGACTAACAGTGATGGTCGATCGACTCACTCCTAGTCGATCGACTTTCTTCTTCTTCTTCCAGCAGCTTCCGAAGTCGTCCATGTAGCTTCTAAATGACTTCCTGTGTCCCGAGGCAAGTGGTTTCCGTACTTTAGCTTCACTAGTATCTCAACTTCAACTCTGGGGCAGGATTTGGCTTGATTTCACTCCTCTTTGGCGAAAAACCTACAAAATGCATAATACGACCAAAGTAACCAAAACAAGGAGGAATAGTAGCTTACGCTACCCAATTTCGCATAAAAATGCGTGAAAAAGAGTGGAATAAACCTATGAAAATGGCACGCATCAAACCTCCCCAAACCAAACCTTGCTTGCCCCCAAGCAAGCTAAGATTACACACAAAAAGTAAACTAAAGGAGCGATGGATAAGCTCAGAGGTAGCTATGCTTCTAACGTGCCCAAACCAATTTAATGCATATAAGCCAAAGACAAGTACAAAACCAATGCAAATGAGCTATGTAAGAGATGAAATCGCTGAAACGCCGACCTTGCAAGACTTGTAAAATTCGGACTCTCACGGGTCGCTCATCTCTTAACAAAGCAAAGGGTAAGCATATATTTGTGCAGGAGAGAGAGAAATACAGTCGCTCACCTAAACTACGACCTACATAGACACGCATGCAATTTAATATGATAGACAATTCTAGCTACCGTACACATACATTCCAACCAATCGAGGTCCTATCACATGCCGAATACTTACAAAATTTTGGAAAGTGAGGTAATGGGTAAGAAGGGGCAAAACAATTTGGGAATGTGGAGGTAGGAGTCAAGCTAGTACCGAAAACATTACCAATAAAAACAACATCCCGCTTCCAAAACATCTAAAATAATAAGCAAAATTGCCAATTTTGGCAAACAACTCACTCAGCCAATAAAACCATGACTCCTCATATGATATAAATAAATCGTAGGAGCAAAATTATTCATCGTTTTTTTTCTTTTTCTCGTGTCTTTTTTTTCTATTTCTTTTGCAATATTTTTTTCTTTTTCTTCTTTTCTTACCAACTCCCGATCATTCAAAGCAAGGGAAAGTTTAGCTAAATGTGGAGTTTTAATGGGTCAAAAATGAAAAGAAAGGGAAAGTTGACAAGGCAGGCAAATTTTTGGATGTAGCTAAGGGGTCAAAAAGGCAAATTTTAGCTAAATATGGAGTTTTAATGGGTAAAAATGAAAAGAAAGGGAAAGTTGTAAGCATTCTCCAACATATGACACCAACCACTAACCCGAATGTACGCAGGCAAAAAGCAATTGAATTTCATATTTATGCAATTTGATGTTACATGCTATGCAAGGAGTACACTACTCACAATCGTACATGAAACTGGTCATGAATGACACCAGTTTATTAAGCACTAAACCTTAGAATGTATAAGTAGGTTGCCGAAACATTTAAGTCAAGTCTATTCGTTCAGCTAAAAACACCCATAACTCGCATGAAATGCAATGTTTGCACAAGGAAAATTGGCAATGCAAGGCTTAGGCGAGTAAAGAAGACATAGATGCGAAATCATCATTGACTCATTGTTATCCAATCATTCCTATCCTATATGCAAAATTAAACATGCTGATTTTTTTGTATTTTTGATTGTTATTTTGATTTTTTTTTTTTTGAAAAGAAAGAAACAATGCATACAGAAATGCAATAAACGTGTGACAGAAATGCAAAAAATAAGACAATGCATACGGAACAAATGCATAAACCTCCCCAAACCAAACCGCACAATGCCCTCATTGTGCTCAGCAGCAAACAACAACAGCAACATAAAATATGGGAAAGGAAAATGCACGATAAATGGAAAACGAATAAAGCTAACTAAAGAGACGGAAACTCACAAAATACAGCACAAATGACCTCCCTAAACCAGCCAACAACAGGGGGAGGTCGTAGCGAGCAGCTACTCGTCAGCTTCCTCGTCACCCTCCTCGAAGTCAGGGTCGTCTTCCTCTCTACCAGAACGGGAACGGGCATCAAGATCATCTCAGTTCCGCTGCTCCACCTCAGTTCTGTCCTCCTGCTCCTCCTCCGATGCAGGGTACCCACCCTCCGGGTAGCGGTAGTAAGTCGGGTGTGGCCAGCCAGCTGCTGGAAATCATCCTTGCCGGGCGTAGTAGTCATAGATCAAAAACCCGGCCAAGGCCTGGTTCAGCTTCATCCGCGCGGTACGCCTGCACATGTCAAGAAGGGTATCACGGCCCCCCTGGTCCATGACTGAGGGGGCCTCAAAAGGAGGAGGTAAAATAAAATGAGCCGGGTAAACTGGCTGAGGGCCCGCCTCAGTAGAGGGAGTGACCCGTGGTGGTGTACGAGGGCCTCTAGAAGACCGCCCCCGCTCCCTAGCAGGATGTCCCCGCTCCCTAGCAGTGGGAGCCTCTCGCGGCGACTCAGCAGCGGGCAAATCATATGGCAAAAGGTATGAAGGTGTGGCTGGTCGCACCCGGGGTGGGACAGTAGGGAGTGGGAGGACCTGTGGTAGAGTGGGACATGGTAAAGTCACAAAAGAATACGTGGAGATCTTCCACGTATAGTCAAATAGCATCCAGTTCTTATCAATCATATAGTATAAGTCCATCAAAGGGGAGAGGCCAAGCTCATGGCCAATGGGCAGCATGCCTCGAGGGAAGTCATGGAAAAGTCAGCGGGCTATATGTGTCACCAGCCCGCCAGAGACATTGGTGGTCAGGTACCCCTTCCACAGGTTCTGAAAATGTTTGGCGGTTAGATAGGCAATGTTGAGCACATAAGAGGTGCCATAGTCAATGTTTAGGTACCCAACTAAGATGGCCAACTCGTTAGCATTCACGTTATTGGACTCCTTCCGGCCAAAAATAGTGTTGGCAACGAGACGGAGCCAATAACGTAAAGGTGGGAGGTGTACAAATTGGCCTCTTTTTCGGCCGACAAAATGATCAGAAATAGCCCCCCATAAATGCTCACCCAACTTTCTGGGAGCAACGGAGCTCCCAGCACTATGTAGCCCAAGATGGGCGCCAAAGGTGGCTAAAGTCCATGCATGGTCTCGATTAAAAAGCCGAAAGTGGACACACAAAGCGTTAACATCCTCGTCATAGTCAAGTGAAAAGAACTTAAAGCTACTGAAAAACTCCAAATTGGGGATGAGGTAAGTGTGGTCACGCATAGCCGCTAAACCCATCATCCCCGTACCATTCAAAATGTTAACGACCGGCTCTAAGAAGCCTAGGGTAGTAAAAGTGTTTGGGTCCAAAAATTGAGTTGGTCGTATATCAGTCTGAACAAGCCGCTGAAAACGGGTACGCTGTTCGGAAGAGGAAAATTGTACCTCGGGAAAGTCGGGTAGACTTTCCAAATTGTCTTCTATGGCTAAGACGGAAGGTATTGGGATGCCCGCAGCTGACCCGGATGCCTCTCCTAACGCTTGGAAGACTCTTCTCCGCTTTCTTTCATCCATCTTTAATCTAGCATACAAAGAAAACACGCAAAAAGTTAGACAATGGACGCCGGAAACTGGGAAAAAGTCGAGATCGATTGCAGCTTTAGTCGATCGACTAAAATCACAATCCCAGATTTTCCCCAAATCGATTTTCATTAATCCTAACCCTAATTTCAATTTAAAACAGCAAAATCGAAATAACCAGGAGAAAGGAAGGCAATTTCTCATGAAAATCGACAAAAGTGTGTTGATCTAAGTTTTCCCCAAATTAATTTGATAAATCCTAACCCTAATTTCAATTTACAACAGAAAAATCGAAATATAGAGGAAAACGAAAGCAATTAAACCATAATCATCACATTAATAGTGCAAATCGAATTCCAAATCTGAAAAAAGAGTCTAAACCTAGGATTTCATGATTTTTGGGTCGAAAATAATGGGGAAAAGATGGCACATACCTTAGCTTGAGATGAATGGGCAATAATGGAGTAATATGGCAATGAACAAGGTGAGATTTGAAGGGAAGGATGAAAGGATTTGTAGAGAGAAGCAAGGAGATGTATGAAGACGGAAATAAAATGAAGTAAGGAAGAAAGACTCCCTTATTCGTCCAAATAACCAGTCTGATAGCACATTAGCAGTCGATCGACAAGCAGATTAGTCGATCGACTTTTTCGTCTTCTGCAAAAGTGACCTTAGTCGATCGACTGGATTTTTAGTCGATCAACTGCTTCCCTGGTCGATCGACTTTTTCTTCCTATTGTGCTCAACGTCTTTTTCCATGCTTTAGTCAAGAGTGCTCGTCTCGCTTCCAATATTCCTGAAAATCTCACGCACTTCCAAAAAAAATGCCCAAACAAATACCGCAATTGTTCCAGCTATCCTAAGGAATAAAAGTCCTAAAAAAAACCGCAATAAAATCCAAGATAATGCAATAAAAGCAAATTAAAATGTCTAGCGCTAATAGTACAATAATATACAAGCTGGGTTGCCTCCCGGTTAGCGCTGGTTTATGAGGTCCCGCTCGACCTTGTCACCTCAACCCTCTTGCGCATCAATAGGGTCGAAGTAGATTACTTCGACGACTCCAACGAAATCATTCGCCCCGTAATAATGCTTCACTTGGTGACCATTAACTTTGAACCTTTCTCCCGCGGAGTTCTCTAGCTCAACTGACCCAAACTTGGAAACAAAAGTGACTTTGTAAAGGCCACTCCACCCGGACTTCAGCTTATCAGGAAATAGGCAAAGTCGGGAATTAAATAGTAGCACTTGCTCCCCAGCTTGAAACTCACGCGGTGAATTCTCTTGTCGTGCCATCTTTTGGTTTTCTCCTTGTAAATGCGGGCACTGTCATAAGCGTTCATCCTAAACTCTTCTAGCTCATATAACTGCAATAAATGCTTCTCACCACACAAATTAGCGTCATAATTCAATTCACAAATTGCCCACCATGCTTTATGCTCTAATTCTACAGGCAAATGACAGGATTTACCATAGACTAATCGATACGGCGAAGCACCGATTGGTGTCTTAAATGCAGTCCTATATGCCCATAGAGTGTCATCTAATTTAATGCTCCAATCTTTTCGTGATTTAGAAACAACTTTAGCTAAAATTTCTTCAGTTCCCGATTAGAGACCTCTACTTGACCACTAGTTTGAGGATAATACCCCAAACTCCTACGATGCTGAACACCATATTTAGACAGTAAAGTAGTAAGTTGTTTCTCCTTAAAATGCATACCTCCAACACTAATGACAACCCGAGGGACACCAAAGCAAGGAAAAATCACCTTTTTGAAAAGTTGGATGACAGTCTTTGGATCACAATGGACCGAAGCAACGGCCTCTACCCACTTAGATACGTAATCAACAGCTACTAGAATATACCTGTTACCTTTGCTAGACAGAAATGGTCCTTGATAGTCAATGCCCCAGACATCGAAAATCCCGACCTCCAAAATTCCAACTTGAGGCTTCTCATGCCTCCTGGAAATGTTTCTCGTCCGCTGACATGCATCACAAGCTGAAATAAAGACTTTAGCATCATAAAACATAGTTGGCCAATAGAAACCTAACTGAAGTACCTTAGCCACGGTCCTAAATGGACCGTGGTGACCGCCATAAGAGGATGAATGACATGCTTCTAGGATGGCTTTAGTCTCCCATTGCGGTATACACCGCGTATAAAGACCGTCAGCGCATTACTTAAACAAATAAGGATCATCCCAGAAGTAATGCTTCACGTCATGAAGAAACCGCTTCCGCTGCTGATAAGACAAGTCTAGAGGCAATAGATCACCTACAATATAATTGGCATAGTCAGCAGCATACCATGGACTTTCAGCAGTAAATAGCCAATAAAATATCATCAGGAAAAGAATCATTTATAGGTAAAAGATCCTCCCCTTCTTGCAGTGGTAGTCGCGATAAGTGGTCTGCAACCAAATTTTCAGCACCCTTCTTATCCTTAATCTCCAAATCAAACTCCTGAAGAAGGAGTATCCACCGCAATAGCCTTGGCTTGGCTTCCTTCTTAGCGAAAAGGCATCGCAGTGCTGCATGGTCAGAATATACAGTAACTTTCGAACCTAATAAATAAGAACGAAATTTTTCCAGCGCATTTACCACAGCCAACAACTCCTTTTCTGTAGTAGCATACTTCACTTGAGCCTCATCCAGAGTTCGGCTCGCATAATAGATAGCGCTCAAAGCTTTGTCTTTCCGCTGACCCATCACCGCACCAACTGCATAATCGCTTGCGTCGCACATTATCTCAAATGGTAGCTCCCAGTATGGAGCCTGAATGATCGGTGCTGATATCAAAGCCTACTTTAACCTATTAAAAGCAGAAATACATTCATTAATAAAATTAAATGGGGCATCTTTAAGCAATAATTTTGTAAGTGGTTTAGCAATTTTAGAAAAATCTTTGATAAACCGGCGATAAAAGCCAGCGTGGCTAAGGAAACTTCTAACCCCCCTTAACATTCACGGGAGGGGGCAATTGCTCTACCACTTGCACCTTTGCTCTATCAACCTGGATGCCCTTATCAGAAATTAAGTGCCCAAGGACAACTCCCTCATTGACCATAAAATGGCACTTCTCCCAGTTTAGCACTAAGTTAACCTCAATACAACGCTGCAAAACTTTCTCAAGGTTAGTCAGACAGTTATCAAAATCACTACCATAGACGCTGAAATCGTCCATAAAGACCTCCATAATTGACTCTATGTACTCGGAAAATATCCCTATCATGCACCTCTGAAAGGTTGTTGGGGCATTACACAATCCAAAAGGCATCCTGCGATAAGCAAAAACACCATATGGGCAAGTAAAAGTAGTCTTCTCCTGATCGTCGAGATAGGCTGGGATCTAAAAGAAACCTGAGTATCCATCCAAATAACAGAAAAATTTATGCGAGGCCAGTCTTTCTAACATTTGATCAATAAAAGGAAGGGGGAAGTGATCCTTTTTTGTGGCAGCATTTAATCGTCGGTAATCAATACACATACGCCAACTTGTTACAACTTTAGTCGGTATTAATTCATTTTTGTCATTTCTTACCACTGTAGTCCCTCCTTTCTTCGGGACTACCTGAACTGGACTTACCCATTTCGAGCTGCCGACGGAATAAATGATACCTGCATCTAATAATTTCATCACTTCTGCCATAACAACATCCTGCATTTTCGGATTCAACTTACGCTGACCCTGTTGGCAAGGCTTATGGTCTTCCTCTAATTCAATTCTATGCATACAAATGTCAGGATTGATGCCTTTAAGGTCATCCAAACCTGTAACCTAAAGCTTTCCTATTCCTCTAAAGAACAACCAACAAAGCAGAAAGTTGGTTATCGTCAAGTTTAGCATTAACAATAACAGGAAAAAGATCAGATTCATCAAGAAATACATACTTAAGGTGGGAGGGCAGGGGCTTCAGCTCGGGTTTCTTTACCTTAATAGCATCAGAAATTGCCATTATCGCATTTACCGTCTCACCTTTCTCAATAGTGAACTCCCTTCCTTCCAAAGCAGTATTCATTGTCTCGTAGTCGACCAACACATCTTCTGCAAAATCATCAAGAACTATCAAAGCCTCTAGCGGGTCCCTAACCAGGGAACCCGTCCAATAATCAAACATAGAATCATCTCCAATGTCAATAGCATAACAAGTATCCTCTATCATAGGCCTGGTGAGTGTGTTAGCTAAGTTAAAGGTCACCTTATCATCCCCTATTTCCAGAGTCAAGCGCCCTCGCTTGACATCTATAATAGCCCCTGCAGTGTGTAAGAATGGCCTACCTAAGATAATAGGAATCTGGGTATCCTCAGCCATATCTAACACACTGAAGTCAACAAGTATAAAGAATTTACCTATCCTAACAGGGACATCCTCTAAGACGCCTAGGGGACGTTTTACCGATCTATCAGCCATTTGTAAGGTCACACTGTTCACTTTAAGGGTTCCCATATTCAATTTCTCGCAAACTGAATATGGCATAACACTCACGCTCGCCCCCAAGTCACATAAGGCCTTGTCTATCACATGGGTTCCAATGGTACAAGGAGTTGAAAAACTACACGGGTTCTTTAGCTTAGGAGGAGATCTGCTTTCTAGGAGTGCACTACACTCCCGGTAAAAGCTATGGTCTCCTGTTCAT
Source organism: Silene uniflora (assembly GCA_018983105.1). Classification (NCBI taxonomy): domain Eukaryota; kingdom Viridiplantae; phylum Streptophyta; class Magnoliopsida; order Caryophyllales; family Caryophyllaceae; genus Silene; species Silene uniflora. The sequence goes on along the minus strand of JAGPOY010000469.1, from coordinate 12,983 downwards.
TAAAACTACGCTTATGAGTAAAAATATCCTTCATAAATTTAGCGTAAGAAGGTACCTGGGTAATTAGCTCGGTAAAAGGTACAGTTACCTGAAGATTTTTGACGACCTCCATGAATTTGCCGAACTGCTGCTCAATCTTTGTATTCTTTAATCGTCCCGGAAATGGAACTTTGATAATAATCGGCGGCTCTGCAGCTTTCGTCTTCCCTTTAGAATTGGACGTCTTATCAGCACCGGAAGAAATCTCATTAGAAACAAGCGACGGTTTAGCAACCCCGTCAGTCAGAAAAGTCGATCGACTAACACCTTCAGTCGATCGGCTACCAGTTTCAGTCGATCGACCATTACTATCAGTCGATCGACTTTTTCCAGCTTTATCTTCGTATACTGTAGCAGGAATAATCGATCGACTATCAGGTTCAGTCGATCGACCATTTAGGTTAGTCGATCGACTATTTGTCGCAGTCGATCGACTATTCTGAGGCGTCGGAACAGTTTCCCCTATAACTTCTTCCGTATCCACGTCCAAATCTTCAATAACCATATAATCAGACCCCTGGGGCATCGCTGGTCCATCATAGGAAAGTCCACTTCGAAGATGAATCGCATTTGCAGTGTCATGCGGCTTATCGGTCTTAGATGGCAATGTACCCGGTTGCCTACTCGACCCTTGGCTAGATAGTTGAGCAATCTGGTTGTCCAATATCTTATTATGGGCTATCAATTGTGTGATCAAGGTGTCTTGCTTCTGTGAAGATAGTACTTGTTGTTGTAGCAACACCTTATAATATCCGCCATATCATTATTTGGAGCTTGGTGAAATGGTGGTTGCTGTTGCTGAAATTGTTGCTGAAATTGTTGACCACCTTGGTTTTGCCTTTAATAACCCCCTTGAGTTTGGTTACCACGGTTCTGAGGCACTTTATATGGAGTTTTCTGTGGTGGTGGCTGCGGATTCTGCACATTCTGGCTGGTTCACTAAAGGAAGGGATGATCCTTAGTCTTCTCATTGTAAAAATTAGAAAAGAGTGTACCTTGCTTATAAGACAATAAGGCTTGCACTTGCTCTAGTGTACTTAAACACTCAGCCGCTTCATGACCCCCGTACCACACCTAGCACAAGGTTCTTGCAGTTGTGTCATAGCATTGACCATTTGCTTGTTTCCCAAAGAATTTGATGTTTGTAACTCGACAATTTGGGTGGTCAACGTCTCTGACTTAGCTGCAACATTTGAATCTGAACCACCTTCTCTTGTGTTACCTCTAGGGTTACCATACTCAGCAGTGTGAGTAGCGATTTCCTCAATTAATTTCCAAGCAGAATCGTGGTTGGTATTGTTTTGGAACCTCCCATTGGCAGAAGAATCAAGAAGACTACGGTGATCATCATATAACCCGTTGTAAAACTGGTTACAAAGGAACCATTTCTCGAAACCATGATGTGGGACGGAACGGATCAGTCGCTTAAATCGAATCCATGCCTCATTTAGGTCTTCAGTGGGACCTTGCTTGAAGCTAGTAATCTGATTCCTTAATGCATTAATCTTCTGCGGTGGAAAATACCTTTTGTAGAAAGTTAGAGCAAGGGAACTCCAATCGGTGATGCCCATAGCCGGCATATCCAGGTCGCATAACCATTCTGCAACAACATCTCTCAGAGAAAAAGGGAATAGAACCTGCTTCACTTGGTCCTGTGTGACCCCAGTAGTTAATGGGATGGAGCAGCAATAAGTAACGAACTTCTCCATATGTTTGGCAGGATCTTCACTAGCTGCACCTCCAAACATGTTTCGCTCCACCAAGTTAATGTACGACGGACGAATCTCGAAAGTACCATTCTCCGTAGTAGGGAGCGTGAATCCCTAAGGAATAGACGCAAGCGTCGGCTCGGAGTGACTGGCTAATGTATCCATCTTACTAGTAGTAGCGGCAGAAATAGAGATATCCTCTTCAAAGAATGGATTTTCTACAATAAATTCTTGATAAGCTGAGTCAAGCGTACTCAAGTCTTCTACTTGACGGATCTCCTTCCAAAATTTCCCGCTAGCTCGAAATGTCCTTTATGGCTCAGGATCTGGCGGCAAAAGCTGCGAACGAGAGCACCTGGGCATAAACAAAACTAGCACAAAAAGGTAAGATCAGTTTCAAGGACACGAGTTCCTTGAAACAAAAGACAGATTAAAAAGAAAACAAACAGAAATGCGTCGCCTCCCCGACAACGGCGCCAAAATTTGACAGGCTAAATCGCACACCTATCAAAGATAAACCAACTGGCCTAACTAATGTAGTAAGGAAGTCGGGATCGAATCCACAGGGAGGCAAGAAATTCTATTTGCTAATTCTAAGTCTGTCGGGTAACAATTGGGGTTTTTGATTTGTTTCTAAGTCTAAGACAATAATGTAAAAGTAATTAATTCAAAATAACAAGATATCGATATAGGAGAAAACAGCTAGGATTGTCGGTTCACCACGATCTATTACGGTCTTAAGTAAGTCTTGTACTAGCACAAATACGGTCTGATGGGTGTAAAATAGGTCCTTTCGATCCACTATTCACCCTAGAGATCTAATATAGCTTTCGCTCAAATTAGTATGGTCTATTGTTCGTAGCAAGTTTTCATCCTTTCCAATCTCACGATCCGGGTCAAGGCTTAACAAGATGGTCAATCGGTCACGTGCACTTAACTAATTAAACCTCAATTAGATACTACGATTAACAAATCAGACAAAGTAAAAGGCTAGATCTGTAACCCTAACATAGGATAATCACATAATCGTGGCTCCCCTAAATCCTAGCATAGGAAATTTAGCTACCCATGATTGAATTGGAAATAACGATAACGATTATAACAAAACTTAAATTAAACATGATAAGAATATGACAATAATAATTACGACAATAACAATAACGCAAAAGATGAATATCACAAATTAATTCTAATAAACGACGGAATAAAGGAAGAGAAATAAATGAAGAACGAAGGTTGATTGAATTACCGAATGGAAAGAAGAGTAGCTACAAAGTTTTAGATCCGAAAATTAAAGCAGAGCAACGTACGTAAAAGTTTCTACTGTGTAAAGTTGGATAACCTAAAATGTATTCTCCCTTCCTCTTAAATAATAAGAGTAAATTATTCTACATGAAACAAATGGGCCGAGATATTTAGAAACTAAAAATCTCGGTCACTGAACAGTAGTAGTCGATCGACAGGTATAATAGTCGATCGACTATTGCATAGTGAAAGCAGTCGATCGACAGGCATGATAGTCGATCGACTAACAGTGATGGTCGATCGACTCACTTCCTGGTCGATCGACTTTCTTCTTCTTCTAGCAGCTTCCCAAGTCGTCCATGTAGCTTCTAAATGACTTCCCGTGTCCTGAGGCAAGTGATTTCCGTACTTTAGCTTCACTAGTATCTCAACTTCAACTTTGGGGCAGGATTTGGCTTGACTTCACTCCTCTTTGGCGAGAAACCTACAAAATGCATAATACGACCAAAGTAACCGAAACAAGGAGGAATAGTAGCTTACGCTACCCAATTTCTCATAAAAATGCGTGGAAAAGAGTGAGATAAACCTATGAAAATGGCACGCATCAACCCTCTCACATACCTTATATAAATCTCACAAAAAAATAGAGTAATAAATGTGTATGGAACTCAATATAAATGTGAAATGGTGGTATTAAAACTCAATATTTATCCATTACACGCTCTGATATTGCATTTATTGTTAATGAATTAGCTCAAATGATATTGCCTCTATTGTTAATGAATTAACTCAATATTTGAAGGTTCCCTAAAAAGCTCATTAGTTTGCTCTTAAATGTCTATTATTGTACCTAAAGGATACTATATCTCGGTTTACAAACTCATCACATACATGGTACACTACTTGCCTTTCATGTCTTTTGTGATGCAAACTGGTTATGTGACAAGGGTGATTATATCTCCACCTCCGGTTAAATAGTTTTTCAGTGATCTTGCGTAATAAAAATAAAATAAAAAGATATGAATTAGTTGTGATATCTCGCAAGATCCCTCAACTAAGATTAGGATATGGCGTGAATAAACTCTCCTTCCTCGCAAGAAATTCGAAGATATACACGAATGGTGCCTCTCACCTCGCAAGGATCGAATCACACTAAAATCTCAACCTCGCAAGAAAGAATTATAAAGAACTTAAAACTCGCAAGTAATAAGCACACAAAAAGAAACTCTTGTATTAAATCTCAAAACCCATATAATCTGAATAATAAAGATTACAAGGCTCCATATTTATACTACAATAAATGACTTAGAGACTCTTAAAAAGTGAGTAGGAAATAACTTCAAGTTCGACTTTTACCATAACACACCTTACTTATTTCTACTTGCTAAGATTAGGAAATAAATAACTGCCTAAAATTTATTAAATAGAATAAAGAAAACTGAAATTAGGAAACTAAATTATAGAGCAATTTCTCTATAGTCGACTTCAGCCTTGAAAACTGTGTTACTTGCTCACCAAGTAATCCGTGCTTCTTGCTCTTTCCGAGTATGCTCCTGCATCACATAGCCTTACGCTCATCTCGTGATTTTCAAAGAAGCAACATGTTCTTGCTCGGTTTGCAACCGAAGCTGAATTTTGCATCATATGTGATAAACTCCTTTAATTAGTTGTGGTCCTGCATATCTGAATTTTATCTCCGACTCCGTCCATTCCTCTCCTACAATTTTCTGTATAATTTGTGAGCAACTCACTATTCGGCCAACCTAGTTTTTCACTCTTATATGAAACATTTACCCATTGCTTTTCAATTTCGCAAACAGGTAAAAGTAAACTTGGTAAACAGATCAACTAGATGGCTTCAGATCGGGTTAAATCGGTTTGATTTAATCTGTTGACCTTAGCATTGATTTTAGGGTTTGTTTTGTCAAAAACTATCTTTTATTTAGGGTCATTTGTGAACAACTACGTTTTATTTTATTTTAGGCTTTTCACTACCTTTTATTTCTTCTTTTTGCAAAAGACTACCAAAACTCCACATCCGACGAAAAAAGTCAACTTTATGGCGTTAACTTGCCATTTCATGTTGAATCTACCTCTTTACTTCATAACCTTAATAATTGACGATAAAGATCGATTAAACCTAACATTGATCACCTTAATTTATGCATCTCTTACCCGAATCAAACTCCTAATTCATCAAAACAAATCAGCATCGACATATATTTTTCTTCAACAATTTTGATCTATTATGGGCAAAATCAAAGCCTAGTATTTACTATTCGTAAATCATTATGCTTTCACTCTGATCTTTAGATCACTTGTGTGCTATCCTATTAGTTTTCTTACGCCCACTATCCTCGCCATGAAGAGAAAAAGAGGGTACTTTTATACGACTGTGATAGACTTTATGTTGGTGAATTATGAATAGCCTATAGAGTTATCGAAATGTAAGGGCATAGGTGGAAGGTGAAGAAGGAAATGGTGGGGGAGATTGAGATGGTTAATGCGTTGATATTGCTTAGAAGAGACTTTTGATTTGGCAACGAGTATGGAGATGAGCATTTTTAGATTTTTATTGGCCGAACTAAGGGAGAAATATGGGTTATATGTGTGAAAATGGAAGAAAAGAGCAAGTCTATGCCGGAAAAATGACTTTTTCGCTCGGAAAATCGATTTTGGGTAGTATTTTGCAAAAAGAAGAACTAAAAGGTAGAGGAAAACCAAAAATAAAATAAAAGGTAGTTGTTCACAAATGTCCCTAAAATAAAAGGTAGTTTAATTCTGACAAAAAACCCTTGATTTTAATTCGATTTCTTTTAGGATCAATTCAATAAGCCATCTTAATCGGTTAATGCTATTGCAAGTCAGGTACGGTTTGAATTAGGGCCCATATCACTTCAAAGTCATAATTTTCTTGAGCCGAGGGTAAAAACTTTTGCCTGGTCTCTCACTACACTTTTATTACTCCCTCCTAGTCTTGATAACCTTCCCTATTCGTGGGTGATACAAGATTTAAGAGTTTGATTTAGATAAGCATAAACAATCTTATTTAAACTATTGTCGTGGGGTGACGTAATGGGAGAGAGGGAAGATATTGTGGGGCATTGTTGTGAGGCGAGATGATTAAAATAAGCATAAAGTATGAGTATTATGGGTGAGGACGTGAAGTGATTTAAATAAGTATAAAATTCTACCAAAAAAAAAGAAATACGGAAGATATTGTGAATAGCGAAAAAGGAAATAAGGAAGATTATTTAGAATAGGAGCTAGTCTTATTTTTCCTCTTCTCATCATGGGCCTCTTTGATCCAACGATGGTCAACCGGGCTCATGAACCTAATGAAACCCCGGCCTCCCATTCTAGGTCGGCCTGCCACGCCACAATCTCATTTCTTACAATGCACCACCGTCCTTTATTCAAGATTGGACTTTTCATTCCGACGCACATTTTGTGAGAGCGTATTAAGAATGTCATGTAAATATTCATCAGAATGAGTAAGGTTCTAACCCAAGAGAAAAAAGGTTGGTAATGGACTCAAATGTGTAATTAGACTAATTGCAAACAAAGGAAACAATAAAACAATACTCGGTATCAAAAACGATGTATTGGATTGATTTGAAATGTCTAATTTCAAACAAGAGTATGCAACAAGTTAAAATAGATGTGGAAATTGATAGGAAATTTATCAAGTTAAGAGAGGTCTTGACCCAATTCATCCGGTTTTCATCTAATGATCGATCTATACCATCTGTTTTTTTTTTACTCAAATTACCCTATTATGGAGAAAGCCTCCTAAATTTCCTTTATATTAAGTCAACAACAATGAATACACAATTAATTAATGACCCAATTCATTAACCACCAAGCCGAACACAAAGAGAAAGGATTGGGATAGGGGAGTATCTGAATCTGATCGAGTATCTCACATAAAATGTTGATATAATTAAGTAAAAGATCCTATGGAAAGTTACAAGGAATTTGGTTACTAAATGAGCATCACTGCTTTTATTCTCTATGGAATATATCAACTTTGCATCAATCAATTAACAAGAGTCCATCTTTGAGTTAAGTGGACCGATTAATGATTAGCTTCCGACTAGTTTATGCATCTCCCTTAGATTAATCCTTATTCTTTAACTCCTTAATCAGGATCGATTAGCATTGTATTCGTCCTTACAACCCTATAAACAGTCAACTCGTTCTATTCTCAAACTCACAACTAAAACTAACTTAAGCTTATAAGACATATGCTTCCCTCTTACATAGAATTTGTGTACACTAAAATAAATACTAAAATACAGTAATACACTAAAGCTTGTTCATAGCAGTTAATCACAAACTCTTGACTTAAACCAGGGGCGGGGGGCGGAGTTTATATGCTGTGGCTACGTGAGCTATAACCCTATTCAATTTTAAAACAAATACGAGTATTTTTTTTTTTTTTTTCAACAATACACAAAGTTAAAGTAGTCGAGACTCGAGATGTTTGAAGGTTAACATTTAAGAGTATTAAACTTCAAATTGGTTTATGTTCACAAATATTTTAAGAACGTTGACCTTTAATCAGATGATAACAAATCATGCTGAATTGCTAACAAATCCTGAACCAAACGGAAACAAATCTTGTAAAGTTTGTATAATGAGGATAGCTATAAACGTTTATTAAGTGGAAAAGCAAGTGTTGATTTACTTCTAGTTGCCTATTCAAATTGAATTCTACCAAACATTTTTCGATAAATATATGTTCAATGAAGTCCAATTTACCTTCATAAAATTGTTCTAATCCTTTAGTATGATATTGTCCGTTTTGCGTCAAACTCACGCAAATTTGCTCATGGACTCCTTTTTTGTAGGTCTCATACCAATGATATGGTGGTTCTTTTATAAACTATGCAAGACTCCTTTACTTATCCAATGTATGACTTGGGTCGCTACCCAACAATATTTTGTTCTAGTAGCATATAGACAGTGGCGGAGTCAAGATTTACGGTTAAGGGGCTGAAAAGTCTTTTCAACGTGGATGAAGAGTAATGGCTTAATGTAATTTTGAAAAAATTCGGAAATTTTAACTGAAATCGTTGAATATTTTCTTGTCCAGACCCCAGTGAAAGCGAGGCCCTTGCAAATACCTAAACCCACCACTACACACTGGTATTAATATTAGGCCCTGTTCTTTCGGACTTATTTTCAGCCCACTTCAGTTCAATTCAGCTCAGTTCAATTCCGTTCAGCTCCATTCAGTTCAGTTCAGCTCCATTCAGTTCAGTTCAGCTCAGCTCCACTAAGTTCAGCTTATTTCAGCTTTACTCATCTTAAATTTTGATAGTTATTATTAATTTTGTTATCAATAATATTTTTTTTTAATATTACTATTCTTTATTATTATTATAATTTCAATTAATAATATTGTTAATAACAATGTTATTAATAATTTATTAATTATAAATACTATTATTATTATTATTATTATTATGAATCATGTTGTTGTTGTTGTTGTTGTATAATTATTATCAGTATTATTATTAAAATTAATAACATTTATATTAATATTATTGATGGGGCACGCCCAACCAACTTGACCCACTAGCCAATACGGGTCATACTGGTTAACATACTTGCCAATGTGGTTACAGATTCGCTTCGTACCCTACGAATCACGAATCATTAAAAGCAATTTTATCAAGTTGATTACTGAAAATACATATCACCCACTTTCAATAAGTGAATCGCGAATCGGTAAGACGTATTCATAGCGAATCTGGTAAGTATGCTTGCAAAGTCATCTTTTGAAGCACATATAGAAACCTATAAATACCTCCTTATTCACCAATCAATGGTAAAATACTTCTCACCAACAACTTCCTCTCTCTCTCTCTCTCTCTCTAAAATTAAGACTACTCGATGAGCTTAGTTTAGTGTGTTTATTCGAAACAATTATTTTTACTAATATCATTATTAATATTAATATTATTATCTATTATTGTTATTAAGAATATTATTAGTAAAAAGTTACTATTTTTCCATTATTATAATTAATGATTATTCATATATAATATTATAATTTTTTATTAAAAAATATAACATTGTTATTGGTATTATACTATGAATATTAATATTATTATAGTTGATAATAATAATAATAACAATAATATAATTATTGTTATTGTTATTATTTTTATTATTATTATTATTATTATTATTATTACTATTATTATTATTATTATTATTTTTTTTTTAAATCGGGAACTTTTATTAATAACAACCAATATTTTTACGAGAAATTAGTGGACAGTCGAGATACAATCTGGGCTCCCACCCCCTTAGCAATAACAAAGCTAAGTCGAGTAAAAATAAAAGCAGCAGCGTGCGTCCCGGCATCTTGGGATACTGAAAATTTCTGGATCCGCTTGAGCAAGACAATAACATTTTCCCCCAATTCCCCAAGGAAGAGAAAGAGAAAGGCAAGAAACCATAACCATGCGCCGCACACAGGTCCCGATATTTGGTTATAGTTATAGTTATAGTTATAGTTATAGTTATAGTTATTGTTATTGTTATTGTTATTGTTATTATTATTTGAGTTCAGTTCAGCTCAGTTTAGTTCAGTTCAGTTCAGCTCTATTCAGTTCAATTCAATTCAATTCAGCTCAGCTCAGCTCAGTTCAGTTCAGTTCAGTTCAGCTCTATTCAGTTCAGTTCAGCTCCATTCAATTCAGTTAAGCTAAGTTCAGCTCAGTTCAGTTCAGCTCTAAAAAGTCAGAAAACATATGATAGTCAATTTTGCAAACAAGGTACACTCGACTGATATCAATTAGTTCAACTAATCAACAATGCATTTTGTTTTAGGGTGCTACTCTTGCGTTGCATACTTGTATTAATCTTGTAATTTGTAAATCTCATAACTATATATTGAAATAATTTCCTTGAAAACATAGCATAAAACGACATATTAAGGACAATTTTAATGTTCATTTTTTCGATGAAGTGATAATTAAACATTGTTTTCGTGAAGCCAACAAGGTTGCTGACTTCATGGCTTCTGTTGGACATTCGTGTCCAACTCTCTCGAGGTGGTTTGAAAGCCGGTGTCTTCAACTTACCTCACTCATCCGAAAGGATGAGATAGGTTGGTCTTATCCCAGATGATCAATCTAGTTTTTTTACCTTAAAAAAAAAAAAATTAATGAATCAAGTGATATACTTGGTGTTATAATGTACTTCCTCCCTTCATATCCACTCTACCACATTTCTATTTCCATCCATTCACATCCACTCTACCACTTTCCAAATAAAGACACAAAAATTACCATTCTATCCTCTTCACAACCTTCTATTTACACCCAATGCCACTCCTTGGCCCACAAAAATTAACCCTCCCTAATCCTAATCTGGCCCAATTAACAATAACCCTTCCCTCCAAATTCCCTAACCCAACCCAACAAAACTCCCCCAAACCCGTTCAAATTTCCCTTAAAACTACTCAGAAAACCCTAACCCTCCTCTCTCTCTAAAACGCCTCCATCAAACCTCCTCCCTCTCTCTAACTCCGCCTCCATCCATCCATTTCCAGTGTCTTTTATTTGCAAGTTCTTGTTCTAATGGCTTAAATTAGTGCAAAATCTTCCTGCTTTATCACTCTTCTTCATAAATCTGTACTCAAATTTCCATTTCCTGATTTTTTAGATTTATATGGCACCTAAGTAYGATCCGTATATGTTTTATTGTCTTATGAAAAAGCACCGGATTTGGGACTCTGAAGAAGAAAACGATGATGAAGTTGAAGAATCAATGCCTCACTCATCTCCTCCAAAGACGGTAGAGCCTGACTCCAGAAATCAGGTTGATTTATGTGATAAACCTAAGGTTTCTTCACCTAAATCTAAGGTTTCTTCACCTAAATCACCTCCTCTAAACATCATAGTGCCGGACTCCCAAGATGTGGATGCTTTTGGCCCTTACGTTGCAGAGACGGAGTTCGATGATGGTGGTGTGCCTGTTGTTGAAGGTGATGCTGGTCATGGTGCTCCTGAAGAGTTTGATGGTGGTCGGAGTTGTGGATCTGGTGGTTCTGAAAACACATAGAGAGTTGGTGATAATCAGGAGGCTTTTGTTGCTAAGCGTCTTAAATTTAACAAGTGATAGGTATAATCCGTAAATCTCATGCTCTATTTTGATTTGATTTACTTAATTTTTTTTTAATTGAACAATTTATATAACTGCTGCTGGGATTTAACTGCTGTTAGGAATTAGAACTTGTGATGAAGTAGGATTTATGTGTATTTCGGATTAATATGTGTGATGAACTGGTATTCATGTTTAAAGTGTTCAATTTACAATTAAAGGATTCTGCAATGGATTAAAGTGTTCAATTTACAGTTAAAATCATGTCTAAACTGGTATTCATGTTATAAATGGTATTCATGTTTAAAGTGGTATTCATGTTTAAACTGATATTCATGTCTGAATTAATGGTCAGTTTCAATTGAAGTTTAAAGTGTTCAATTAGAGAATTTAAAACATTTATTCTCATGCCTGAATTAATTCTCAGTTTCACATGACATTGAACTTTACATTTGGTTAAACCTCAGTGAAGGTCTTTCTGGACTAAGAGGGGGTAAAGCCTCAATGAAGTTCTTTATGGACTGAGAGGGGGTCAAGCTCACTGATGATGGTAACTTATTGGTTTGAGAGGTCAAACAATTTGTTTGAATTTGTTTGGTAAGGCTCCTTAAAGTGAAAGTACTCAAGTCACCACATGGTCTACATATGTTTTGGTGTGTGTGCTCAAATACTTCAATTACAGTTTGATTGTATTGTGCATGGTCTACCTTAATCGGTATGTTTAATCAGTAATTCTCTTGTACAACCGTTTTTTCCGTGTATTTTTAGCAAACTGTTATCATTTTTTGGCAAATAGTAACCACTTTACGGTAAACAGTGACCACCTTGAAAAGAGTGTTCATTTTTAGTGATAAAAAGTGGTCACTATTTACCAAAAGTGGTCATCATATATCAAAAAGTGGTCACTTTTTTTTATTCTAATCTATAATTTGTGATGTTTAATTTAGTTATTTCATGATTCATTAATGGGACGATGGTTAATTAATGAGACGGGGAACCAATTATTAATGTTGCATGATTAAGTTGCTGGAGTAAGTTTGTCTACTACCTACGTTTGGGAATTAATTAATCCACCGTATGTTGATCATATCTAGTACGTGATTTATGTATAATAATCCAGCTAGATCATTGACACTGTTATAAGATATCAATAAGTCTTGCTTGTGACGGGTCACCATTTGTGACGGATATTTTGTGAGATAAAATGGATACAAAATGAGTTAGTGGAAAAAGGGGACCACATAAATAGTGTTGCAGAGAGAGAAAAAGTGGTTACTTTGTGAGATAAAATGGTATCCGTCCTTTCCTTGTGACGGATATGTCATGTCTTCAAGGAGAATTTGTGATAAGATATAGAGATTAGAGAAAGAGATTGAGAGATGGTAGAGAAGTGTGTTTGTCATTATCACAATGAGGTAGGTGTATATATATATATACATATTTACAATGGGAGTTACGCCAACGTAAAACAAAAGGACACACCTACTTAAATCTACATTTATGGACATCCATAATATACATACAATAATGTTTCATAATAGTTTCATAATACTCCCTCTTGGATGTCGATTACTGAAGAACATGCCTCGTTAAAAATCTTACTAGAAAAACCCTATAGGAAAAACACTAGAAAGGAAAAGAGTACAATAATCTTCAAACACGCATAACAAGCTGCCTCGTTAAAACATTTCCATGGAAAACCCAATGGGACAAAACCATGAATAAGGAAAAAGAGTACAGCGCGTGCTACTCCCCCTGATAATTGCATAGCTTGATATATCTTGAAATAATCCTTGCTTTGACGTAACTTGATTTTGATCGCTGAATAGAATCCATCGTAATTGAAAAACTTGGTATCTTCAATCAATA
>JAGPOY010000468.1:0-32829 GCA_018983105.1 Silene uniflora | reverse complement strand
GCACTTAGTGCGAGGAATCTCCCAGCTACCGGCCCCAGCTTCTGGTCTATGATCAGGCCGTCCAGGCGCGGTCCAAGGAGACCAACCCCGCAGGTACGCGACAGCACGGTAAGCCGACACCCTGATTAACAGACCCTGAAGGTCCCCGTGCAATAACCGCATGAATGCTCATCCCGGGGGTTGAACCTGTGACCTCGCAGTTCGCCCAAATTGGAACGCTTTGAGGGAGCACAGCCCACCACGGGACTCGCAGCACTTGGTTACTTCTATACGGAGTATAAGATTATTGTAGAGCTTGATTAGGACGATCTTTAAGCTAAAGACCTCTCACAAGTTAGACACCCTCTCTATTTCAATACTCGTATTATTTAAAACGGTTGCGGACACACGTCTTAACCTAAAACTGTCCGCAACAAGAATTTGTGATAAGATTAAGGGATTAATGTTACAAGAATGTTTACAACACGTTACTTTCTTATTCAAATCAATTTCATACGTTTGATTAATATATACTCATACTCCGTATGCACTTTATATTTTTATTAGAGGTAAGAAATTCGTTTGAATGGATAACAATCTACATTGTGTAATGACTGATGAGTTCTCTTTGGTTTCTAATTCTCTTTTCTTTTCGAATGTTGAGTTAGAATTTTATCACGCCACCCAATCGGCGCGAGAGATGTCACGAGTTCGACTCACCCTTTCAAAATCGACAAGAATCGAATTTGGAAGTGTCTTCGAACAGCAATCCAAATAACCAAGTTCAAACATGTTAATCCAGTCTGATTCACCCTTTCTAACTCGACAAGAATCGGGAAAATAAAAACCCAACACACCCTTAATGGACTGCCACGCTCATTTTGGAACGTGCCACATACGGTTTTATTTGGCTCCAGACATAATGCCACGGGTCTTACAGGCTCTTCGACAGAAGCCAATCGGCCGCTTTTAAGACGTGCACCTGACTGGCCTTCTGTGCCTGCAAGGCCGATGAATGACATTAACAGCTTCCTTTTTTATAGAGGTCAATTTTGATGGTCGAATACCTGGATCAATTATGGGTTTCAACATCCCGATCTGGTGGCAGAAACATTTGATCCCGGGTGTTACCAATGAAAAAAGGCGAAGGGAAATGAACATAAACAACAGTAAATGCCACTAATAACATCTTTGTATATTTCTCAAAGAGACACTTCACTTCCCGAGTTCGAACTGTCCTTGCCTTCACTTAGCTGTTACTCTTAGCACTCTACTAGTAAGCGGTATCTACACAAAACACAAGCACCTACCTGGCTACCTGCTATTATGTCATCTATCTTTCATGTAGAGTCTATTACTATTTACATGACATGAGTTATACCTAAACTCCTGTGGAAGGAAAGCCCTCACAAACAAGGCATCGTCTTCACGACCATCGTACATGTTTCAATCACCAAAAGGTTATATTTTCATGCATTTGAACATGGCATACCAAGTGAGAGAAACAGCGACATGTTCCTGTCTCCAGCGTTTCTAATCTTGGTATAAGGTTCGGGTTGACTTTTACCTGGAAAGCCAAGCATTAGATCCAGGTTGTCGACCTGTTCTTCTGGCTGTGAGTTGAAGCCTAAGCAGAGGTCCAAACTCAGAGACTGGGAGCTTGAAGGTTTTTCCAACTGTTCTTTGTGTTTTTCGTCTGACCTGGCACACCCGTCAGAAGAACCAGATGGACCTGAATCAATAGAAAAGGAGCTGTGACTTGCAATATCTGGTCCAGAGTGAAATTTGTCGGAGTAGAATCCATTTCCTCCACTATTTATGGCTAAAGACGCCATATTATCTTCATTTGCCTGACCAAATGGAAAGATAGCCGCCTTGCTTGTGCAGTTTATATTTTGATGATCAGTTTGAATTCCTTCCTGCAAATGTAAAAACAATATCAGGCAAATAAAGTAAAGCTTGAGTTTTACAGGAAAAAAGAAAAAACCGTCAATTAGGACTTTGAACATCGTTCTAAAGTTGGAGGTTCTTTACAGTCTTTCGTCAAGTTATTGAAATTGTGAACTCGTGGTACTCATGACTTGGGTTAAATTTCAGACATCTTACAGTATAATTTTAAAGAGTATTTGATTCCCTTGGAAGAAATGTAGGGCAATATTTACGTAATAAATTCAGCAGTGAACTCTAACAAGCTGCGAAATCTCTTCTGTTAGATCATACACAGACTAGACAGCATCAGGAAGCGAAGTCAAGCCATGGAGGGTGAACATTACACTTACCAGCATGTTACCAGGACCCAATGCCCCGCAAAATAAAGTCTCTTGTTTAAGATCATAGACAGATTGGGCAGTATCAGGTTTCATGTCGATTTCTTCTAGTACTCCTAAACACTTGACTGAAGTGGTGTCATGATCACAACTTTGGTAGCTTGACTTGTACAAAGCTGATGATTGCAGTAGCAAGGGTTGTACGGTCTCTGGTCCTTGTATGGAATTGTGTGATGTCTGAGATGGAGAGAAACTTCCATCCTCTACTGTAGAAATACATTTGCTTGGTGATCTATTAGTAACAGGTGTGCACAAATCTAGAATCGATTTTGCAACATCCAAGCCAGCAAGGCGAGGACGCTGATCTTCAACCTTTCTCACCTTACAAACACCCCAAAGATAAAAGAGTGAATTCCATCCTGTAAAAGACATCATAATAATGAATAAATAAATAAAACGTGTTTCTTAGATGAAAAGGAGAAAAGTGACGCTAATGACATGAAAAGTCATGTGGATTAAAATGTGGCAACGGTTCACGGTTGATGTGGTTGCCTCGACATACGTCATGAGACGGCGCAGCCAATGTGCCAGTAATTTCAAAAACATTTACAGAATGCAGCTATCTTTACCTCGTCAAGATTTTCAAGTTATATTGTCTTTCCGTGTCTGAAGTATGGCCTATCTTCTCTTTCTTATTATAGAGTACCTCTTTTCCACAAGTAAACAAACTCTTTGAAAACCAAAATACTTCCAAATATTTCCCCCAAAATAAGCGTAGTATAGATTAGATCTCGGAATTGCTGGTAAACTAAAGGCCATATTTCAAAATATTGCTTAGTGTGCCCAAGATATTGGTCTGGACTTTCATTATTTTATGGGTGCATTTCTATAAGACGCATGAAAGATGAAATAGACATTGGAGTAATCCAATTGTTGATGTATCAAGAGTGACACTTACGCTGTGATGACACAGGAAGCAAGCTGGAAGGGAGAACTAGCAGCTGAATACCATCAAAACTCGCCTCCAAAACTAGATCTTTACCCATCATACCATCTAGCAAAACCTTGTAACTTCTTCGATAGCTGGTATTGAAAAAGACAAATCAGAAGCAGGCACTTTAAAGCTGTTCTTGATTTATGAAGACGAGGATTTAGAGCTTTTACAAACCTCTGCATATCTTCAGCAAAGAAGTAGAGAGCTATATCCTCCTCTGTAGGACAATTTCTTGGAAAATAAGTACGCCAGGTTTTCAACCTTGATACTTCTTTGAACTCAAGTTTAGGGCCAAACTTCAAAACCACTTCATGTATTTTCGATGATGCACAACTCGAAACGTGTGCTTGTACCCCACTACAATAATTTGGAAGTTTTGCACTTTTCTCCAATTTAAATCCACCCCTACATCAGTATGTTTCAAAAACTAAGATCAGACCTTGATAACTTAAGTGAAAGAGAGTAAGCCAGGGAAGAAACCAAAGCTTTTCCGATTCAATATAAGATGAAACAATTAAACATTAAGACAGCAACACCAACCTAACCAAGTGCTCTAATCTAAAGACCTTTGCCAATGGCGAGTTTTAAGGGGTCGGATGCATTCAACCTTACTCTTATGTTAATGGAATGAGCTAAATGCAATTGCATTAAGAAAAACATTGACTGACTACTACTTTATAACATATAAAATGCAGCCAAATTATTGAGTTATTTACTTCATTCCATCATCCCTAATTCCATCTTGTCTCTATTGGAAATAAAATAATTACTCATTTAGAGAAATGATCAAGTAAAATAAAATATCTTACTTCCAAATATACTCAGCAGCAGGGACAGCAGAAGATCTAGAAGGAACATTTTTTACAGGAGCAAGTGTTGACATGGGTTTCACTGAATGTAGCTCATGTCGGAGAACCTTTTCAGAGGCAGCTGAAGGGTAGCTATTGTCCTTACTAGAATTATTGAGGTTAGTTTTCAAGGTGGGATAGTTTCGTCTACAGCCAGGAGAAGAGTTGGCATCTATCTTGAGACAACTGATAGAATCACTCGAATGACTGGATGGCAGTTTTTCTCCAACGGGTTCAAATTTTTTTCCTTCCTGAGCAAGGGTGTCTGGTGTTTTAACATCACTATTTTCACGGGCGTGGATGGCCGACTTATTCAAAACAAGCAATGTCTCAGCAGCCTCTGAGTCCACTTTCTTTTTAGAAGAGGGAACATTCATTGAGCAGGACCTTTTGATTTTACGAGTGATCTTCTTCTCAGGCACATGTTTAGGTAAGTCTCCGTCAACTCCACAATTTAGACCTTTTGATTTTACGATGGAAAAGAACTGTGGAGGAGCATCTGAAGTAGCTGAGCCAGCAAATGACAAAGATTTTAAAAACTTTTTGTCCATAAAATTCTTTCGCAATTTATTATCAGCATTTTCCTTTGCAATATCTATCCTTGGAAGGAGAACGTCCTTGGATTGCTGCATTTTCACCTTCGACTTTGAAACGTCATCTGTTTCTCTTTTATACGGGGTTCCTGGAAATAAAAGAGAAATGCATGGAGTCATCAGCATTGACAACGCAACAACACGTCATTCTGCAATTGTCAATCCATATACTATGTGAGAGTAACAATCACTTGCCTATAGAAAAACGCTTTTCAGATTTCAGTGATCTATGGCCTGATGAAGATGCCGGCTCACATGCCCTTTTAGCTGGCCTTTCACCGAAAGAAGATAGCAGGGGAGCTGCAGTTTTCTCCTTATCCATTATGCTCTTCATGGAAGAAGTACGAGCTTTCAATGGACGAATACTTTCCTCAAATTTTCTCTTCAGTGATCCTGATCTCATTTCTATGGAAGGCCCACGCCTCAAACCAGATAAGCTCAAAGTTTTACGGAAATATTTAATGGTACGCTTGCCAGCTCGTGGAACAATAGAACTTTTTCTGGGGGAAAGTTTACTTAATTCTTTTGAAGATGATGGATTCAAAGCGCTGCCTACTCTCCCAGCTACAGCCTCAGTTTGATCCAGGGGTTCATGCATTCCAATGCACTCTTCACACATCCAACCATTTTCAGGAACTTTGTCCATCTTATTGCGCATACAGTAACTGATAAGAGTACAGCAGGAAAATTCAGAAGAAAAAAAAAACATCAAAATTCAAGTTAAGCAAGTGTTAAGTGTATCATACAGTATTTAATGCTTCATGTTTCCGTCTCTTAATTCTATTTTCATATTTTCTTACTTGGCCTTACTTTATTTTTGCAAGTAGTATATTAGTATATATAGCAGATGCTGATTTTAGTGATATTTTGGGTGAAAAAAATTCATAGATCATTAATCAACATCCAGAGTCTTGAGAAACGAAGTATGCGGCACCAAGGCTGAGGGAGGAGCAAGGAAATGAGAGACGCCTCGTGGCTGAAACCGCCACAAACATTGTGGGGGAGAATCCAACTAGCACAATATAAGTCCCCTTCTAAAATCAATGGGTAGTTAGGTACTCAACTTCCGCACATACTAAGATCGACTAGTAAGTATCAAAACTATTCGTTCAGTATAGGGTGAAATAAACATAACAACAATCATTCTTAATACTTTGAATACTGCTTTTTCATGTGAAAGAACATTTAAGGAATCAAATGCAACGAAACTAATTGATGAGATATGCAGCCAAATACATAGTTAAGCGATGACTTACGTATGCTCAGCTCCATCACTGCACACGCTACAGAGTGCCAGCAATGCCTCTCTCCCAGAGTCACCACAAATATCACATACTTTAACCTGTCTCCAAATGGGCCATGACAAGTCATTACCATTTTGCCATGCACAATTACAACATAGAAAAGGGAAAAGAATATAAAGAAAAAAACTGTTCATTGAAGACGTGAGAGACAATAAGTGTACGCAAAAAATGAAGAAAAGAAAAACAAAAAAAAACAATTTCCAAGTGCAGAGTATATGTCATCCTCCTACTCGCCCTGCTATCAACTAACTCAACGGAACTTGCTGAGGGGCACAACCAAGATAACAGAATTAAAATTCTCTCTGAGGTGAGAAATTCAGAGATGCAAAATGAACTATAAGCAGAGACATGTAGTACTGAAAAATTGAAAATAAGAGTGAAAGGAAATGATAAAATAGAACATACATCGACCAATTCCTCTAGTGAGTCCAATCCATTGCCGTGACTCATAGTTTGTCCCTGTAATAGAGGTTCTTGTGTGATTGCAACAGGTGTAACAGTATTCAAACATTCATTTCCTTCAGAACTTCTCTGATGATCAGTAGCTGGCAGGTTTTTGTCACTAAATCCAGTTTCAGGCATCAGCAAATCATTAATTTCCTTGGTAGCAACGGAATGTGCGATATTAGAGTCTGTCATTTTCAGTAACAGTGATCTCACTTCCTTCTTTCTGCATTCATATGGTGCAACACTGAAAGAGAAAAAAATAAAATCAAACATCAGCTTGTTCCACGATGAAGGATTGCCTCAACAAAATTTTCAACAAGATTCTTTGCACGCTTGTTTTAAAGTTCAGAACCCACGTGTTCAGAGCCACAAATGAGGATGGGTCAGAACATAGACCAATAAGGTACAAACAGCTGCAAAAAAAAGCCAAGTGGAAGCATTTCCATGGCTCAAGAACAGCATGACCAGCTCATTGAAAGCACGCACCTTAAGTGTGTGACATACGGAGTATCTATTATAAGAGGATAAGGCGGGAAGACTAGTAAACGAGAAAACAAGAGCGAAACACAGCAAGAAGCTCTGAGACTTGCATATGATGAACAAAATGCATCATGAGATGGGTGTAAAGATCAAGGACCCGCATCATTTCGTGAGTTCCGAGTTATTACAACAACAAATCAAATACTCGATTTTGAGATGTGATCATATCCAATATCGACCACACCCAAAGTGTACTTCGAATTAAGCACTTGAACAGCACGAAACTGAGATGAGACAATCATCTCACAAACAAACGTAATGTAGTACGTCGATTAAATAACTGAAAACTACCTTAAACTTGAATCAGGTATCAGCAGTTAGCCCACANATAAGAAAAGCATAATGTACCCATAAAATGAACAAAAATTCATTACAGGGACATATAAATAAATAAAGAATCCTAAATTAATGTTCCCAGATCCAAAATTGATTCTCCTTTTAATTTACAAGCACGAGAACCACACACACCATAAAACTTCATTAAGCACTCATTAATCTAATAAATATAATCCTGAAAAAATGCGAACCACATAAAAAATTGATAACAGTTAAAATTCCTGACATTGTTAAACCCTTCAATAAAATAAGCATTTGAATTAGAACTAATGTGGATCAATCACTACATAATTTAATCAAAAACCCAATACCCAGCAATGCCTCTCGTAAATAGCAAGGGAAGGTGAATCGGATATACGCAGCCTTACCCCCCCTATGTTAATCAAAACCCAATACCCAGCAATGGCTCTCCCAAATTGCGAGGGCCTTACCCCTTATCTTAATCAAAACCCCAGTACCCAGCAGTGGCTCTCGCAAATTGCGAGGGAAGGGGAATCGGATATACACAGCCTTACCCCTTATCTTAATCAAAACCCCAATACCCAGCAATGGCTCTCGCAAATTGCGAGGGAAGGGGAATCCGATATACGCAGCCTTACTCTATGTTCATCAAAAACCCCAAAACCCAGCAAAATTCAGTTCAAAAAAACCCAGCAAACTAAAGCAATAACATAATTCCAAACATAATAAATCCCCAAATTCAATAACTTTCATAAGAAATACACAGAAATGAATCAAACCCATTATTAATTCAAACCTAAAACACTTAAAAAACACAAAATACAGTAACAATCAATCAAAATAACAAATAAAGATCATAACTTTGATACAAAAGGGGCAAAAACAACATGATTATAATACAACTTTCTTAGTAATTAAATTAAACACACTATTAATTAACATAAACATAAATAAAAGGGAGAAAGATCAAACCTTTTTAAAACTAAGTAGTTTAATTAAAAGCTATAAAATGAGGAATTATGAAAATGTTGGGTTTTATTCACTCAATATTATGGAGTATTATTTTGCTTGCTTCAACTTCATGCATTACTTTTTCTACACATTTTGGAAATTTACAAAATTCCAAAGCAATTTTCACACCTTTCTTTCTTTTGATTTTGATTTTTTTGGTTTCCTTTGATTTCCTATTTATAATAGGAGTACTTGAATGGATGTGGGTCATGGCCCTCATGGAGTCATGGGTATAGAAGGTTACAAATTAGCCAGATTTCATACAAAAGTAGAGACGATCTCTTATTAAATTAGGACGATATTATTTTTTCGGAACTCTTTTATTTGTTCTTCCGTAATTTTTTTTTAGTACGGAGTATTGTGTTTTTTTTTTGGGTAGGAGAAATGCCACAAAGGCAAATTTGATGCTACCGATATTTGAATTTAGGTCATGTGTATCACCTTTAATATTTATAATTTTATCAGATGAGTCAGCATTAGCTAGCTAACATCTGCAATCTTTTACCTTTTATATTGATCAATTTTAACGGATTTGATGATGTTAGCTAGCTCGTATTATTTTATCAGATGAGCTGCCTAACATCAGGTCATAAGTACCGCCTTATAACGGAGTATTTGAAGTCGGGTCATAAGCATACTCATTTCACAGTGTTTGTCACCCGTATTAATGTAATAAGACCATTTTATTTTTTAGTGTACTTGGTATACCAGGAGGCCTACTTATTACTTATTGGATAAGCGGGTCGTTTGGGTATGTTTGTATTCATTTTTAACTTAGTTAATTTGGTGTTAAGTGTTAACACGAATTAATTCGGTATTAGATATGTGTTGATAATTGGTATGGTGTGATAAGGTTTTAAGGATGAAGTTGTCATAGGGGTATGAAAAAACCAAGTTTTTTTTTTTTGGTACATAAGAGGGGCTAAGCCCCGAAATTAACTAATAACTAGACGAGGGAACGAGACTCCTAAAATATCATCACGCAGGATGGCCTTTAAGGGAAGCGGAGGTGCATCTAAAATCGTAATATCCTTGGACGAGTGAATGCCGAGAGTCGCGAGCCAATCCGCAGCACGATTAGCTTCCCGATAAACGTGCTCAATGTGTACATTCCAACCTGCTAAGCCTTTAAGTTCCTTGCATTTCCGGACTAAGAGGCGAAGATCATTGCTCAATAATTGCTCGCTATTGACTAAACTGACACAAGTCTTATTATCCATGTGCACAAGAAGACGTGGGATATGTAGCGATCTTGCTAGCTCGAGACCAGCTTCTAAAGCTCTCATTTCAGCCCGCATCGAGAAATACTTGCAGCCTTAATATTGCGAGAAATGGGCCTTTCGTATATAAAAATCTTCATTTTACCCTATTGGAAGGGGTTTAGTAGTCAAAACTCGTTGAAATCTTAAAAGCAAGTACAATGGTTAGCTAATTGTTACTAGCTTAGCTTTGCCATATTATATTTTAAGGAGTTTTTTTTTTGACAAAATCTACCTTATATCAATCATCAATACTATGTATTAATTTCAGAAACCAAGGGACTTCAATGCAGTTAAATAAATCTATACAAATTATATTATATTATATTATATAGTTTTTAATACTTCAATGCAATTAAATAAATCTATACAAATTAATTATACTATATAGTTTTTAATCATATCACTGTGCGATGGACCTGAACAAGGGATTTCAATGCAAATATTATATAATTTTGCCTTAAGTATAAATTTAGAAAACATAAGAATATGGAGATTTTCCTTAAAATAAACATGCCCCACTTATGGTATTAAATTATTAATTATATAAAGAAGATGTTAATTTTTTAACATACACGAATATAATATTAGTATGTGATATTTTGGAAATTTTTTAACATACACGAATATAATATTAGTATGTGATATTTTGGAAACTATTAAAATGTAAATAAATAAGTTAGATTTCAAAAAAAAAATACGAAGTATAATTTTCCATAATTTTTTTGGTTTGATTTAATGCATATATGTAATATCAATCAATCAATCAATACTTATATACTAATTCCAGAAACCAAGGGACTTCAATGCAATTAAATAAATCTATACAAATTAATTATACTATATAGTTTTTAATCATAGCACTGTGTAATGCACCTGAACAAGGGACTTCAATGTAAATATTATATAGTTTTGCCTTAAGTATAAATTTAAACAATATCAGAATATGGAGATTTTTCCTTAAAATAAACATGCCCCACTTATGGTGTTAAATTATTAACTATATAAAGAAGATGTTAATTTTTTAATATACACGAATATAATATTAATATGTTGTATTTTAGAAACTATGAAAATGTAAATAAATAAGTTAGATTTCCAAAAAAATTATAAATTTCCATAATTTTTTTGGTTTGATTTAATGCATATATGTAATATATTTATATAAATATATAAGTCTCTTAAAATTGCATGCCTAAATAGTAAAAATAATTTTCTTAGTAGTGAAAAGAATTGTATTAACATTTGATATAGTAATACGAGGGTAATCACTCAGTTTAATAGTCAAAGTACCAATATTAGCAACAAGAGGGGGGTAGTGAACGTAATAGAAGTAACAACAAGAGTAGCGAAATTATCAATACTAATGCGGCTGTAGTAAAAGTAGCAATAATTACGGCGGGGTAGTGAAAGTAACAATATTAACAACAAGCGGGGTAGTGAAAGTAATAGAAGTAACAACGTTGAGGGCGGGCCGGGGTAGTGAAAGTAATATAAGTAACAACAGGAGTAGTAAAATTATCAATATTAATGCGGCGGTAGTGAAAGTAGCAATAATTACGGCGGGAGTAGTGAAAGTAACAATAGTAATAACGAATGTAATAAAAGTAATAGAACTAAGAACAAAAGAAACTATATATGAACATCTAGCTAACCAATCGATTTAAGTAAAATATTAATAGCGGGAGTAATGATTTTGTCTCATAATTTATTTCATCGTAATTTTAATTGTCATAGAAAAGTATATTAATGCTAAATTTATGAGTTATGCAACTTTAAAGTAGTTTTATTTAATTGAAAATAAATTTTAATGCTAAATAGAGGTAGCCCAAACGAAGCCGGGCACCCATATTAGTTTATATAAATATATAAGTCTCTTAAAATTGCATGCCTAAATAGTAAAAATAATTTTCTTAGTAGTGAAAAGAATTGTATTAACATTAGATATAGTAATACGGGGGTAATCACTCAGTTGAATAGTTAAAATACCAATATATTAGCAACAAACGGGGGTAGTGAAAGTAATAGAAGTAACAACATGAGTAGTGAATTAGCAATACGAATGCGGCTATAGTAAAAGTAGCAATAATTACGGTGAGGTAGTGAAAGTAACAATATTAGTAACGAGCGAGGTAGTGAAAGTAATAAAAGTAACAACGAGCGGGCGGGGGTAGTGAAAGTAATATAAGTAACAACGGGAGTAGTAAAATTATCAATACTAATGCGGAGGTAGTGAAAGTAGCAATAATTACGGCGGGAGTAGTGAAAGTAACGATAGTAATAACGAATGTAATAAAAGTAATAGAACTAACAACAAAAGAAAGTATATATGAACATCTAGCTAACCAATCGATTAAGTAAAATATTAATAGCGGGAGTAATAATTTTGTCTCATAATTTATTTCATCATAATTTTAATATCTGTCGTAGAAAAATATATTAATGTTAAATTTATGAGTTATGCAACTTTAAAGTAGTTTTATTTAATTGAAAACAAATTTTAATGCTCAATAGAGGTAGCCCGGGCAAAACCGAGCACCCATACTAGTTTAGGGGTATTTGTAAAAATACAACCTTACATTATTTTTATTTTTTTAATCAACTATTTTTGTTTTCCTTATTTTTGATTAGTAACTACCTACGATAATAGTATAGACATATTTGTGCAGTTTTTCAGCTTTAACCTATCTCACATAACTCTTTTGTGCTCTAATCTTGCTTAGATCCGATATTGGTATGTTATGATATATTTTACACTTAATTTTAGTAAATGTTCATAGTTATTATTGAAATGTGAAAATATAAATTTTGCTTATACGAAGTTAAATTGTAGGTTGAATGCGGTTGATAATTGTTGTTTGATGTTAAGAAAATCATGTGAGATAGATTAATGCCACTAAATCAATCAAATCTTGCCGGAATTTGAGCATAGATAGTTTTTGAACAAAAAAGAAGAAAATAAAGGTAGTTCAAAAAAAAAAAATATAAAGTAGTATTTTTACAAATACCTCTAAGGTAATTTTTGACAAAAAACTCTATTTTAAGATACAAAAAAAGTAAGCCATTAAAGATTTAAAGTACTCCAATGGTTTAACTTATTTCTATAATAGCTTCAAAAGTAGAAAGATAAAAAAATAAAGTAAGACTATTTTTCTATTAGTTGCTTCCTTGTTGTGGGTCCACTTAAGCTACTGCCTTTATAAAGTTAGTAGCTTTGTTTGAGCAAGTTTACATGGACAAGTCACAAGTCCAATGGTCAAGCTACTAGCTTGCAATTTCTTGCAATTTCTTGAAATTGCAAGCAAGTCCTCATGCTTAACCATTGGACTTACTCTAAGAATCTTTAGGTTTAAGTTTTCTCAAAAGCAATTACATGGGGATAAAATAACTTAGGCTATATCATCTATGTTCTTTGAGGTTGCCAGATTTCCGAAAGTATTTTTGAACGATATCGTCCCTCTTCCATCTTTCCTCGATATACCTTTACAAAAGTGGATAATTTATAATTCTCGCAAGAATGGCCTCATTCCTTCTCATGACTAGTCTTTGCATCACAATTACATGTTGCTATTATGGAAATCGCATAATAATGTAGCTTTTGTTCGTGGCCGAGATAACCCAATTGATCATCTCTTTTTTACTTTTATCAACACTACAAGAGTATTGTATTTGAAAATACTCTATTGTCATTCCTACACAAGGGTTATTTGATAAATTCCCATTTGGGTGGACATTACCTAGCACAGATGGAACATCCCAGGGTAATTTAGATCTAGCAAGCGGTAAAAGTATATTTAGAGATGAAACTAATAATTTTATAGAAGTTTACTTCATGTCTTGCAGTCTTCCATGCGTGCGAAGGTCCTTGCATTGGAGATGCCTCGAAATTACAATGACTCGAAGCTTTTAATTCACATGGACAATACCACATACATCAAACTTAATAATAATGATGATGTGGAGTCAAATGATGCCCTTCGACCACTTACTAATAGGTGATCTTATTCAAAGTAAATCCTTCAACAAGAAGCTCGAACATGTTTATTGGGAGACTAACATGACAAGTAATTGTTGAAACTTCAATCAATTTGTTTGAAATGCTATCCATCTATTGTAGATGGGTAACATGACAAGTAATTGACTTGCTAACTAAGGAGTATTAGAAAAACCAATCTACAAACTATCCTTCAGAAGGATATGATTAACGTCTCAACATCTCTCATTTAATTTCTACTTCAATTTATTTATGGGGTTAATTCTTTTAATTATTTGAAAAAAAAAACGAATAAAACAGGATTTTCACACCCGTTAATGTTTGATCTACTAGAATTAAACACTTGCGAATTTAATTAAGAGCATGTTTGGCCGAGTTTGTTAAAAACGAGTTTTTGTTTAATTTCTTAAAAGCAGTTTCCAAGAATCAGAAACATCAAATTGTTCTTTCTATTTTTATGGGCAAAAACGTGTTATTTGAATTTTTTAGAAACTATTTTTAACTTTTAAATATAGGATGTGTTTGGCCAAAAAGTATTTTTGAGTCCAAAAACATTTTGAAAAGCTAGGCCAAACACACACTAAGGCCTCGTTTGGTTCATCCAGGAGTTTAATTAACACCGGAATATCCAATTCACGTGAATTATTCTCCCATATACAAATTCACATGAATTCGGAAAAGTCGTTTGGTTGCGCATATGGGAGTTGAATTCCACAGGAGTTGTGAACTACCTAGGGGGGGCATGGTCATTTAATTCCACCATTATGCAGGCATTCAAAACTCCTTGGAAAATTGAATGCCTACATTTTGCCAAAAAATTGGCAACCAAACATCCTCCTATTTTTACAATTCATGGGATTTTAATTTTCCCATGAATTGGAAGAGTAACCAAACGAGGCCTAAGTATGATTAGAATCCAATTTCCATATTTCAAAACAGGTCTCCCAAAACCGACTTGATCCATTGTCATCCTAACCACAAGTCCACAACCCTCAAAATGGTATTCACACGGTATTCACTCAAAATGGTGACTAGAAACCCAATCAAACCACCAACATCACACGTCAAGCTCACATCGAACAGCTAACCAAGTAACCAAGCCAGGTGGACAACGAGTAACGACGTAGACAAAGACATGGCCTATATAAAGTCCAGTCCACTGATTGATCAATAAATCACGGACCCTATACACATTACCCTTTTTCCTCCCTCTCTCTTCCTCTACTTTTTCTTCATCCCCTTCCCTTTCTTTCTTCCTCTACTCAACTATACTACTTTCCGTTTCTCTCCCCTTACAATCTTCCTATTCAACTACAATATCCACCATGTCTATGGACAATCGCAAGGACAAGGAGGTAATTTCACCCTCTTTCCTTTTTTAAAATACAAATTCTTGGTTAAGACCATACTCAAAACCGATTTAAATTGGAGTTTTATGAGAGGACTTGCCTTAAGACGGTCTTACTCACGACTTTTTAATTGGTTAAACACTCGTATATTACCTTACCTGTTGGTAGTTAACCTACTAAAGAACCGTACTTGTACAACCGTCTTACACAATAATTATAATTACTGTCTTTATATTTAATTGTACTTTATTGTTTTGCTGGTTGATAATTTTGATTCTTGTTAAATTGAACGATTCAGGGAAATATATTAGGGTTAAAACCTGAGTATGACTCTTAATTCTTGTTTTTGATTTCTTGAAATTCGCGAAATCGAAATCATGAATTTAATGATGAAGATATTTCTATGATTATGTGAAAAATCTGGGTAATTAATGTTTGCTGCGTTATTAGGTTAAATGATTTGACTTCTCTAGCTAGCAAATAGCAATGAACAACATCTGGCGTATTAATGTGGTGCGTAATGTGTTATCACAAAATTCTCATTGAAGACGCACCATATCCGTCACAAATGAAGACGGATACCATTTCCTCTCACAAAATACCCATGAGATGTGTTATTGTCGAATTTTCGTCGTTAGTGAAGTCTAATTTGGCAGCTTTTATTGGTATAACTATCTCTATTTGTTATAGATTGTTAATTGAAAAGAAATCTAGAATCTGTGGACATAATTGAGCTGTGTACAGCCTCCGTATGACAAAGCAAGCGAAAGCGAATACGCGTTTAATATTATTAACACGAATAAACAGATATGGAAAAGTTTAGAAAGGGAGATGTATAAGGATAATCATATGATAAGGTTGTTGGACTTTCAACAAGTTAATTGGAGGATGGTCAAGGGTACAACATTACGACATTACATTACTAGTGCCTCAAAGGCACCCGAATGTTACGAGGTAGGGGTCGTGTTTGGGGGTTTTTTAGATAACCCATAATGAAAACTTCGTCAATAGTTGCATCAAATTAGTTATACTTCACAATTTATTATGAAGCGAGCGAGAATTAGAGTTTAATTATTGTGTAGATATCGAGCTAAGTACTAAAAGAAGCTTAAAATTATGTATCATGGTAAATTATTGAGACAACCTTAGCGTCTATACTAAATTTTAGAAACTTGTTCAAATTTTAGGTTTTCGTATTAGTACGTCCTTCTATGCAGTTTTTGGTTTCTAGGAATTTTCTTTGGTACCAACAAAGTTAAAGATATGTGCAAAACATTACTTCAGATTGTGTCATTCTTAATTCTTATGGACTTGTTGGAACCCGGAAACGGCGACAGTTGGAACTTGGAAGTCGTATAATAGAGATGACTAGCTTGCTTATGCTTTTGAGGTTTCTCGAGGATTTAAAACTGAAGGCCTCATAATACTAAAAAATTCCTTGCATTTTACTACTTTTACTAATGCACATTATAGAAGTAGCAATATTTTTTTGGGAAACAGAAGTTTTGATCTTTTCAACATACAAACGTTGGTTATTGATTAATGTAATTGGTAATGCAGAGAAATGGATCATGGTTATCTGTGCCACAATTTGGAGACTGGGACCAAAAGGGGCCATTGCCGGATTACTCGCTCGATTTCTCAAAAATTCGAGAAATGAGGAAGCAGAACAAAAGAGAACCTTCAAGGGCCAGTCTTGGTAATGAAGAAGAGTTTATCAACCCAACTGCTCCCGCTAATAAAGCATGCAATGATAAACGGCAATTTGTCGAAAACCACTCTCCAACTGTAAGATTTATCAACTATCTCTGTCTCTTTGTACTCTGGATCTTATACTACTCAGCTATCCTGCTTGTTTGTGAATGGATCATTACTTTCGGGGACTGTTATCGCTATCTGCTTTGTTTGTGGTCTCTGTTGGTTTTATTTCATAGTATATTAAATTGGTTCTTGATTTGTTGTTGTCAGCTACCAGACAATTATTATAAATCTGTATCAAACTGATTCCCTCTGGTTAGATATCAAAAATTAAAACCAAGTGGGTTTTGATCATGCTAGCTGTTGCTGTTGGCATAAAAAATTAAAAAAGGACATTCCTTGGCGGAATATTGTCTGCATTAATTGTCAACACAGCCAGAAATCCGCCATACTTAAATATCGATCTTTGATTGATTGAAATTGTTTAAATATTCGATAAATTGATGCTTCTTAGCTATGATTGTAAGATAAGCTTTATGTTTATTCTACAACATAGGTGGGTGCACATTAACCCTCCAAAGATGAGAGTATTAAGTATGTAGTTTTCCCGTTTAATTTAATGCTTGTTAAAGCATAAATGATTGACGAAGGCGACCTAGTGTACTCCGAGTTGTCTATAATCTATCGGAGACTGTTGGTGATCATGGGATCGGAAAGGGATACGAGGGCCTTAGATTTATGAGTCAATTCGTAATTACTTTGTGTGGTCCAATGTCATATGAGTATTTCCTATGAATGAGGGAACTGCTTTTTTCCGAATCATAAATATGCAACTTGTGTTTACTGCACAGAACCCCCTTTTATCTTAAAATCCTATCTGATCTGTGAAATCTCCCAGCCAAGCAATTGGAGATTTAAAGTTCTTGTATACCACATGCCGATTCAATGAGAGGGGGATTTGAATTATATAACCGTAACTAAGGCCCAACTTTTTGGTACAAAATTAGTCGCTTTCTTAGTTTCGTGTCTTGATGAATTACAAAATTTAAAACCTTTTTATTGCAAAATGTAAATATGTACTTCTATAGTTGTGTGCAATACTTCTGTAAATGTGTGGTATGATATGGGGGACATGCGACACTAGTATTCTGTAGTATACAACTATACATACAACTCCCTCGTATAAGTTTGTGTTTCTATAATCCTCTTTATGCATATGTCTCGATTTTCTTGATGATTCGTGTATTTATAAATGTTTTCCATTCTGATTGCAGGCGAGAAAGAGCTTTCTCAGCTACTTCAACTGCTGTGTAAAAGCCTAGGCACAAGATCCCTGAAGTAATAAGCGTTGGTGATTTCACGAAGATGTAATTTTGCTCTATTGTGATGTTATTTACGGCAGAATGTGTCTTTATTTTGTTGGCGTCTTTAATTGTAGTCTTTAGTCAACTATTCCGATCAGATGTATTATTGTGAATTCGCGGTAGAGAACGATGATCTCCGACTTTGATTGTAAGACCTGAAATATTTGCAAATTCAAAATAACTGTCTTCATTTTGTTTGTATTTAAACCTTGCAAAGTTGTTCTTACTGGCTTACTAGTTACTACCATTTCTTTCGGGCACTAATCCGCGTCACTTCAGCTTAGCTCGGGCCTGGTAAATTAACTTAAGTTCATTACACGTCCTAAAGTAAACGCTGCATCCGAGATCAAATTGGTTACCTGAGTTACCTTTCGTCTAAAAAGAAAAATGTGTACTGATTTTTCTTACCATCATAACTGCACCGAGTCGCCTTGAGCTTAGGATCGTATTTAAGCGTTATTTAGTTCAGTCACGAGATTGTTCAATGGAAAGTAAGGTATTTTGATCATATTCGATACAATTTGTTTGGCTTAATTGATGATCTTTTGACAGTACAGATTATAGAACTATAGATGCACCACAATCTTCAGTTTTATCTAATTTTCTTTTAACAGGCAACTCAACCTGAATACTATATTGCCTTCGATGCGTATCAAAGAGACTTTAACTATAGAAATTTTGATTTAGATTGATGGAAACATATTTTTCCTTCCTTCTAATCCGCAAATTTACCATAACTCGATTGAAAAACCGAATTGAAAGGGATGTAAAGCAACTCCGCAGCACCGCGTTTGTTTTTGGTGAAAAATGTCAATGGAATACATATTCCTTTGCGAATTTGGAATTTTCCGTCTAGAATTCGAGTCTGAAATTTTTACCTATAACGCAAAACTCGAACTTGTGTTCTTTTTCGAACAAGCAACTTGTCACGTAAACTACTTTAGACTTTCCTCAAAGAGTCGGATGTCTCACCAGATTTGTCCCTCTGGTGACCATGAAAACCTAACACACATAATTTGGTATTTTGCTTGTTTTGGCTGCAACTAGATAGATTTCGACTTGTTTCGGACTGTCACTCTTTTGCAAAGTTGTCAAGATTAACCATTTATGATC
Organism: Silene uniflora; assembly: GCA_018983105.1. Taxonomy (NCBI): domain Eukaryota; kingdom Viridiplantae; phylum Streptophyta; class Magnoliopsida; order Caryophyllales; family Caryophyllaceae; genus Silene; species Silene uniflora. The sequence continues at coordinate 13,772 of JAGPOY010000468.1, read as the reverse complement.
TTCACGTTCCCTCTTCTTCCACAAAGCATGTAAACGTCACAAGTTACTCTATCTGACAAATCAGTGGGAATCTGATCATCTTCAGGCTGTTCTCTTCGGTCTATTATTGGTCTCGACTCTCGACTCTCGAAATTGATTTATTGGAGTCGGCCATCAGGTCATTCAGATCGGGATAATTTTGATATGTCTAGACTCTAGAGGTTGGCAAATTTCGTCAGAAACAAGACGGACGGAAAAAATGTTGCCGTTTTACGATAAAATGTAAATATTTCCCGATAAAGTACAGAGTAATAAACAATGAAGTTTCAGGATACAGATACACCAACCTGTTTTAGCCATGAGCTAATACGGTCGTTGGTTCAACTACTTGCAAAACTTCATGCAACAACCAGGCCACAAGCACATGGCCTTTTAGCTGCTACAACAGGACACAAGGAACAACTCGACAAACACTATGTCGAAAGAAATTGGCATTCTAGAATCTAAATCTCGAGTTTTGATGAATATTCTTATTTAGCCACCCGAAGGATTTTGACCTTTGTTTTGATATACGGACTCTAAGGCCTCCTTCGCCCGATGGACCTTTGATTGAAGATAGAAGCTCCCTTGCTTGGCATTCCTCTCGAACAAAATGTCGTATTTCTGCCAGAAAATCATAAAATTACTAAGTTTTGCAAAGGCTCCAATGCATTGTGAGGTTAATGGATCAGATGTACCGAAGCCTAACTCTATGCTAAAGCACACGAAGGTTGTTTTGGGATGAAAACTGTATTGATAATGCGTTATTCCCTCCATCCCAATAGGTTATTTACATTTTTAAACTTACGTGTGACGGATTTTGAGTAGTGTTAACACCCGATGTACTTTATAACATAAGATTCATAAGAATCATACACTTTAGAAAGACATTTTGCTCTCTGGAGCCAAAGAAAAATAAAAATAAAATAACGATGATACGACTTTAAACCAAGAAATACATGGAATGAGAAAGAAACAAAAGAGCACTAACTTTCAGAATGTCTTCCCAGGCAGCATTTTCGGTTACGCCAAGAATCTGCCTGGCCTCTTGCTCTGTGACAGCCTTACTAGCTCTACGAACAGTGTTTTGCATAGCTTCTTGAGCAGCACCCGTCTTAGAGGCATCTGAAGTAAAATGAAAATCCTGAAAATTAGCCATGGTTGAGCACCACCACCACCACCACCACCACCACAACAACAACAACAACAACAACAAAGGTACTGTTAGGCTGTTAGCCATGCAGTCTTACCCTTGTGTTAGCAACACAAAGATACTGTTTTCGAGTGACCCAAGATGAAAAATGCATCCAGCATTGCATCGAAAATTGGGCTTGTTATAACTAGTACCACATACTTGTTTAAGGCTTAACAGGCTTAAAGGTTTAGCACATCACACCACTAGCAATAAAACTGTCTTATGTTAGTATTCATAATGAGTAACAATTAGTGTCACACGGATTCAATTCTAGGAACGTGTTCGAGTTTGTAGAAAGTTAATTTCTCTTAACTGGATTTAAATATTAAGAAATTTTTCGCAAAAGAACTCTGTCCTAGTATGGTTTTCCTCGAGGTACGGATAACCAACAACAAACTGTGCAAGAGCACTCACAATTCACAACCACGGTAAAGACAACAAGTACACTCCATCATAGATACAAACCTCTAATCCATTCAACTGGTTCAAACTAACATGCCATGTGATTTTAAACCAATTCTTAACACTGCCATCGAGTTATAACCAAGTCTGAACCACTGCCGACTTCAAGGGGAGATTAAAGATCCATAACGAATCATATCAAGTTGAAGTTCACCTCACTTCAGAACGTAGGTGCAGGAAATTCATCGGATGATAGGTGCATTAGGATTTAGGACTATAAGCAATTAAGCAGCACATCTAAGACCTATACATCTCCTCTACCCAACCAGTCTTTTCGAACCCACAAATTGCAATCTGAAACTGTCCAATAAAGCCCGTAAATATTCATGTCTCCCAGATGTATTCGCCGCTCACAAGTATAAAAATGCCAGCAGCTTCAGGTTCTAGCATCATTTTAGAGAGACTGTTCCATTTTGTCACAACTTATTATTTCATTTCAATATTATGGTTTCCATCTCACCCATACTCCATACTCCACTAGGCTGTTCTCTCTCTAATACTTCGTATATGCTATGGCTTATGAACTTATGACCGAAACCCTTTCTAATACAACAAGACTGTAAAAGGACTTTATTCACCTAAAAACTTGGTAATTGATCTAGCTTTGAACGGACGGCCTGAAACAGGAAAGGAAACTGAAAAGCCCTTGTCTTGTACACACGAGAGACCACGTGAATTTTATTTGAGAAGAAGGATTTATCAGATGAGACACAAGAAAAACAAACACAATTCCATTATATAGGTTAGATACCAGTAAAAATACAGTTATCTAATGAAAAACCAAATGTAACCTTCGTAAACTGATTTGGCGGAATTGAACCTAAGCTTTCCTTGCTCCTCATTCTTGCCAAAATTCCCACCACTCAATATGAAGAGACAAAGATCCTACATAAGTATCTCTAAATAAATGTTTCTTCTAAAGGCACAACTAAAAGTTACGGATCCCAACCGAAAGAAACCATATGTTCTCTTCCTCCTCCAAAGTCCAAGCTAAAAATCATGGCATGATCTGGGTATATGCACTCAACTTCTATATTCAATAAAAGTCCATCAACACATTCAAACATCCACAAAAACATGCTGGAACTGTAGTCCTTTTTTTGTGAAAACGGCTCCAACCCATCAACAGAAATCACATGTGAGTGCCCTACTCCTATCGGCAATTGACCCTCCTTGGAGTTAAGAGTTGGACTCTTTCTCCCCTCCCGAATCCCGATAGATGGGGTCATACTCATACATGTCTCGTAACACTTTTCCATAAAATAACAGCCAAATTTGGGCATTAACTACCAACTTAGCAATTATCCAAACAACAATAATATGCATTTGGGATGGTGGCAATGAAAAGATCATAGCAAAATCATAAGATTCATAACAATCGAAAGAAAGACACAAACTTTAACACACAATTACACTCAAAATACTCCCTAAAAAACTAAAAAAAGCCATCATATAACAAATCAAAGCATAAATATGCCATCAGCTTCAGGTTCTAGCTCATTTTAGAGAGACTGTTCCATTTTGTCACAACTTATCATTTCATTTCAGTGTTATGGTTTCCATCTCTCCCATACACCATACTCTACATTCCACTAGGCTATTTGTCTACTTTCTCTAGTCTCTATATGTAATGAACTTATGACCGATATCCTTTCTAATATAACAAGACTGTCAAAAGACTTTATTCACCTAAAAACTTGGTAATTGATCTAACTTTGAGAGGACGGCCTGAAACAAGAAAGGAAACTGAAAAGCCCTTGTCTTGTGCACACGAAAAGTAAAGGAAACTGAAAAGCCCTTGTCTTGTGCACACGAAAAGTCTCAGAGATCCCTATTATTGGAATATTATCTAAAAGAAGGGCTTGTCAGATGAGACACAAGAAAAACAAACACAGTTCCATACTTCCATTATATAGGGCAGATAGTAGAAAGAGACGGTTTTATCTAACGGAGAACCAAATACAACCTTCATCAATTGATTTGGCTGAATTCAACCAAAGCCCTCCTTGCTCCTCATTCTTGCCAACAATTCCCACCAATCATTATGAAGAGACAACTTCTACTCTGTACTACGTATCCCCAAACAATTGTTTCTTCTAATGGCACATTTAAAAATTACGGATCCCTTCGGGAAAAAAACATATGTTCTCTTCTTCCTCCTCAAAAGTCCAAGGTGAAAATCATGGCACTCTAGATATGTGCTCAACTTCTATAATCGGTCGATCAACACATTCAAACATCCACTTACTGTAGTCCTTTTTGTGAAAATGGCTCCAACCAATAAACAGACATCACATGTGACTGATGTGAGTGTCCCACCTGGACGAATAAGGTGAGTATTAACCACTTAATATACCAAAGTGCTACTCCTACTGCCAATGGGGTTTAAGTTCTGGATTTTAGGATGAAACCACCCTGGACTTGTGAGGCGAACTTTCTCTCGGGATGGACGCAGGTCAGACCCATTTATATCTCTAACACTTCTCCATAAATTATGGCCAAATTTTAGACACTAAACTACTAACTTATCCAACCAATCAATCCAAACACCAATAATATGCATTTGGGATGTACTGAAGGCAATTTAATGGGCTGACCCTCCCAAGTTTGTCCTTTTCATTCGCAAGAGGCAGGAAAATCGAACCCCTGACCACTTTTTTAAGAGATGAGAGCTCTTACCACTCACACGAGCCAACTTTGGTATGCATTTGGGAGGGTGGCAATGAAAAAATCACAGCAAAATCATAATCAAAAGAATGACGCGAATTTAACACAGTTACACTCAAAATAATCCCTAAAAAACTAAAGAACCATCATATAACAAATCAGTAGCGGAGCCAGGATTTATAGTTAGGGGGCCGAAAAATCTCAGCAGGACAAACAAGTAATGGCACAACGGAAACTTGAAAAAAACTCGGAGATTTTAACAAAAAATTGCAAATTTTTCCTTGGTCAGCGAGGGCTAGCGCCCTGCTAGTCCCCCTAAATCCGCCACCGTAACAAATCAAAGCATAAATGAATGAAATAAGGAAAAAGAATGAACATACTAGCAAGAGCTTGACGATAAGCTTGAGCAAAAGCCCTAATCAATAAACCAGACCCCATTACTACTAACTGCGCAATAATCCTTCCAGCCTGCATAACCCAATTAACCAAATCATATGAATCATATTACATCAAAAATAAAATAAAATTGAAAAAATTAGTGAGATATGAATAAAATTAAGGAAATAAGAAAAGGGAAGAGAAGGGATGTGTGAAAGAAAATACCATTGTAGAGGAACTTGAATGAGGGCTCAGGAAGATTTAATGGTGCGTTTTGAATTTGACTGCTCCTTGTAACAAAAAACAAAAATGGAGGAACAAAGGTGGCGCACTAATTTTACACTAGTTTTTATACATCATTAAAGAGACGGTTTTTCAATAAATTATTGAAAAGACTTTCTTTGGTCATTTGTGTTTCTCCTAGACATTATTTTAACTTAAACAGATCTCGCACCCGGATGAAATAAAGGTGAAAAGAAAACAAAAATTATTGAGATCTTAGTTTAAGATGATTTTTTTTGAAGACCAAATGTTATACAACTCAAGGCCAAAGTTGATTTTTTTTTCTTTTTTTTTCAAATAAGTCTGAGAAAGAAGGAAATTGTCAAAATGAAATTATAAAAATTGGGTTTGTAGAGAGGCTCGACATTTTATTCCTGTTTCAATTAAAAAAAATAAGTTAGATCGAACTGCGGTTCTAGGTTATAGTTGTCGAGCGATTCGGTGGCTTTAGTTACTTGCAAGTTTAGGATTTAATGCCATTACCATTTTCAAAGTTTCATGCAAACCCTATCCTATGTGAATCCATATCGGCATATCGAGTAAGTAATTTCGATTGAGCTAAATTTTTGGATTTTTAAATTTTGCTTTTTTCGCGTTATTTTGGAAAAAAAGAAACGGCAAAACTTATAAAGTCGGATGTCTTTTCTATAATGTATGTGAAATGTTAAATTAGGCATTATAATTAATGTCGATTTTTTTTTTTTTTTTTATCTAAAGTCAAATCTAGTTGAATTATTCGGGAACGAAGGATATCGGAGGAACCTTTACCTCCTTGCTCAAGTTTCTTAAATTTCTCTACCGGGTTAGATATAAATCATGTTAATTTTGGGTAAGATTAAAGTGGATGAGTCATGTCATTTAAGTTGAGCTCTAAAATGATTATTTCATGACCTAGTTTCATTGTCTTGGTCGTGTTATTTTGTTTCTAAGTTTTAGCTACATAGATAACTTCACGTTTGTTATGTCATTTTTGTGTTAAGTGTGAAAAATATATGTATCCTTCGGAAGGACTGTCCTTACACCTAAAGACAATCCACCAAATAAGAAATTATAAAGGATTAGGTGTACAGAGTATTAAGAATAACTATAATAGCTGGGCATCAACCATCGCCTTAAGGTTTTGGTTGAGATGGTTTCTATCACTGAGGACGGTCCTCCCGGAGGACGATCCTACCGGAGGACATGAGAATTTTTCGTTAAGTATGTGGTAAAAATGATGTTGCGTCATGTGTTTCGGCTGTGGAAAACAACCACATTTATCAAATTCGAGACTGCAATGATCATGATTGGAACAGTGAGTTCATACAAATAGTTTCCTGGTTACATTTTAACAACACTCCAAAGTCTCAAGTGGCTCGACGACTTGAGCTTAGGCCGTAGTAATGTAGTGGAGGCGGCAAGGCGCGCCTTTGTGTTGATCAATATAAATACTATTTTCAAATGACCTGTTACGAGTTACTTCGCCCTATTACATCATACCCGGATGGCCAAACAAATAATAGTGAGATCGAAGCTCAATGGGAAATAAAGCTGATGTTCATCCCACAAACAAGGAGAATATAAATCTCCAACTCCTTTCTCTAAACAATTCGAAGGAGTAAGGACTAAACATATCATGGAACATCAGTTAACAAGTTAACTGTACAACACACGACAGAACCATTTTGTGCAAACTGTTCAATCATAAAACTCAAGCTCAAGTCCTAACATTATAGCTTTCCACTTCACAACAAAAGCCAAATAAAATTTAAGCGAAAACAGTCCACCGAGGCCATCTTCTTTTGAGCTGAAATTTGTGGAACAACCACCCCGAACTGGGGTGAGCTGAAATGGCATGTACCAAAAGTGTTGGGATAGCGGAACAAAATAGACACATCGCCAATGATGCAACCTGCAAATTTAACAAAAAAAGAAAAAGAAAGGAGAATACCGCAAATGTAGCGCCATTAAAGACGGTGAAGTGACGCTGAGAGAGTTGGAGATGAAGCGAAGGGGATACGACTGGAAGAAGTAAAGTGTGAACTGTGAAGAGATCATGGTTCAGATGAAGTCGACACTTCATTTTCCGAAGCTTGGAATGAAATGAAGGTGAAGCATAGTGGTGATAGGCAGATAGTTTTTGTCAGAGTAGAAGTTAGGATTAGGGTTAGGTTTCCGGCGACATTGACGGTGGTTTGTCGGTGAAATGCGGTGGTTGAAGCTTGAATGGTTATTGCTGATGTCATTGGGGTTTGTATTTGGGTAACTCAGTCGAGTTTTGATGTGGGATATTGCAGGCCCGTATTGATTATCTAGAAGTCTACACTCTACAGTAACTTGGTTAAGAGCTAGGATGCTCCAAATATAACTGCAAGCCAAAAGGCTCAGAACTCATCGACTTCAGGGGAGTTATTAGAGGAGGTTGCTGCCATTGCTTTGAGTCGGTTGGGATCCATAACTTTGCAGATTCGACTCCACTTGCCTGAGCATCAGATCTAAAGAAAGCAATTACTTCCCACCTGCAATCTGCACGAAAAAATAACATTACTACCTCCATCCCAATTTTATCGTCACCATTTGAATTGGGGATCAACCATTGTCAACTTCCACTTAAGTCTCCATATATGTATAGATACAAGTGGAATCGATTTACCAAAAACAACTATTCTCATCAATCATTTTAGGAAGTTACGAGAAAATATCAGTTAAAATCAACACCATTTGACCATCAAAGTCACATCAATGAGATGCTCAGACAAATATTTGAAAACCAATCTCCTTGCAGATAAATGAAACAAAATCATCAAATTGTCGGATTAACATACCATGAGGTAGAACCTTCGTAACACATTTAGATAACGAGAGCTTGACAATAAATGATCTAAGAGCAAATTCAATGTCGGTTTCTTCCACATTTGATCCGTAAGACTGGTTCACTTGAAGCTTGAAAATGTATTGTTCCAAGGGGGTGTTGTCAGCATTAAAGAATACAACAGCTATTCTGTCAACTACTCCCTGAATTGCCATACAAAATGAGAATCAGTCGAACATTAATAGACTTATTACTTGTGTATCAATGTATCCGCCTCAGTTAAATTTTGCACATTGGAGTCACTTATGCAGTATCCGTGAAGTAAACAACGAAAAATATTTTACAGTTTCAATATGTCAGCTTTTGCAAGTCATACATCAAATTTTGGAAGCTAAATTATGCAGTAGTTCAGAAAGAGTATTAAGAACATAGTTGTTCACGATAATAATCAGAGAGATAGTTGAGATTCTTTAACGAAAGTACGAAACAAGCGCAATAAAAAAATGGAAATCTTGAGTACTTGTATTGTCAGCATTTTCAGTCTCAAAATGCACTATAGTCAGAAATCAACCTTTTCTATAAAGGGAAAAAGTCCATTGACAGAAGAATGGATATAGTCTTGAAGTTCAGGATGAACTGCTTTGTGAATCACCAGGTTCATGTACTTCCGCCTTTCAAATGCACCTTCAAGTACCAGAAAATAATGAGAGGCCGTCCATCCCAGATTCAAAACTTATAGCAGAAATGCAGATGATTTTTTATATCACACAAAAATAAATACTTTTCAGAATAAAATTTACCAAGTGGGTGAATTTGCAAATGGCAGTTGTATCTATGAAAAAAGATCTAAAGCGAAATAACTTGAACTACTAATAAGAAATGTAAACTCAAGAATCAGATTTTGAGAAGAATTGAATAGATAACACGTAAAAAAACGTTTTTGAAATTAAGGCCACATCAGTCGCTACTCGTTAAGATTATATCCACGATATCCCGAAACTGTGACATCACCATACCGTGATATTTCGTGACTGGTACTGCAATCAGTGACTGATACGGTGCTACCAGATTTTCGTACCATGCATATTTTACTCAGGGATATCAGTTTTCTTAAGATTAATGAGAAAAAAACTTAACATGTAAATAATCTACGACAAGGAAAAACATCATATATAAAGGCAAGAAAACAACACAATCTCACAAAGATTCATGTTAAAAAATAACAAAAGACGAAATTATATCATCTGTTCCAAAAATATTTCATACCAAAGAAAGTTTTTTTATTCTTTATGTACATATAAGTAACCCACCGAATGATCAAGGAGGATGATCTTTAAAGAACAGCCATTTTCAATGATTCATCCCCAAGCCTCAACATCAATATACACATTCATCAAGATTATTCTTTGAAAACACAAGTTGGGCTAAGATGGGTATAGCCTCATAATAATATGAGATCCAACATGACAAGCATATTTCATTTGGTATATTTTGCAAAATAGCATAATGTTGATAGTTTTAGGGCTAGATCAAGACTAGATTGGTAGTTTCATAAGAGAACCTACAATGTCCCTGTCTAGAGCATGTTAGCTATAAGAAGCTGCTGAAGTGATAAGACGGATAAAATGCCATTATATATAGGCTATAGCCCAGGAAGGACTGATAAAGAAACTAGTCACTAGCAATGCTAATAAGCAAACTGTATCATAACTTCTGCTTACAGGTTGTTACTAAACTTTATCTATCATCCTCAGTGTATCAGAATACAGAGCATAACGAGATATATAAGAATATGAAACAAAAAAATTGATAACAGACGTGCATGTAATGGATTGAAAATAGATACACATCCATTAAGAATCATGTAAGCCAGGTTTCAAGAACTTTCTCAATCCAGAAACAAAATAGATACACACAGAAGGGTGGACATACCGGGCGGGTAAACACCTTTGTGAAAAATAACAGAAGTGATGGCTACTTCCAAGAAATCAACCAAAATTTGAGCTGCTTGGCCTGTCATGGAAGGCAATTGGGAAATCAAGGTTGGAGATGTTCATAACTTTGACAAAATCAAATTGACATTCAGCCCACAGGGGTTGGCTCAATTAGCTAAAAACTGACATAACTCAGGGGTCTAAGTTTGAACCCAATGCACACCGAAGGTAGCGGGTTCCCGACATTATATAAACAAAATAGTGACATTTTTTTACTATAATAATATAGAATCATGAAAGAACCTTGCGGAGATAGGTTCTTTCTGCAATCCATTATCAATTTCTTTGCTCCTCAGTCCCCATCAATGGCACTCTGATAACTATAGAAATCCTAAACAAACAAGTCCTTGGTGAGATTGCCGCCTACATAAGCAATGATAAAGGATGGATTTTGACACAAAATCATGATGAATTCAAAGAAGTGGAAACTGTAAATGCCAGAGAATGTACAAATTCAACAAGCAACTCACCAAAACTACATTTTCCTTTATTCAAAAATGGGGATGGGTGGACCCTAATAAGATACAGAAACCATAATATCCGAGTTAATGTCAACTCTATTAAACATCAAGAAAGTCGGATACTCATACAAACATACTCCTTGTACATAACAGACTATGGATGGTAACAAGTTTCACCAGCCCATTATTGCTAGGGTCAAAAATAGTATCATTAGGCAATTCAGCATGTGACAGTTCCAGGCTTTAGTTTTTCATGAAATAAGCTCGTCTAATAGTTAAAGTACAAGCTTGCTCTGGAGTCCGCATTAATCCTACCTCTTGAAAGCAAACAAATCGTCTGAGATAACCAACATGTCATATTTAGTGGATATTCAAATGAACTAGGGTTATCATCTATCAACTTGTGAATTACTGAAGTAAATGATCAGAGTGCAGCATGCACGGTAAATTGTAGTAACTTCAAGAGAAGCTTGCACTTAAACAAAGCTAATTGCATTAGTAAGTCTACACTGGATTAGCGTCATCTTACAATCCAAACAACATAAAGTAACCAAGTAGCATTAATTTACTCCCGATGTACAAGGTAGACTTTCACAGCTTATATCTCACTTTCGATGGACTGAATAACAAAATGTGAAGTGTATTTGTAGAGATTAAGAAACAACTCCACTAAACATAACTACATAGGTAACAGACATCCGCCATAAAGCGTTTATGTAATCGCATATAGTGATAAAGATGCCCACTCTCAGAGTTACTAAGACCATCTACAACGGTGATCCTCTTATCTCGTCATCCTACTCTTATCTGACCAGCGGTCACCAATCCTAACCAAAAAACACGCCTACAACATATAGTTAGCCTAACTCTTTCATGTATGCCTTAAAATTTCAAAGAACACGGCTGCCCGACCCCTGTCACTCCCCTCCTCCTAGACGCCACTGGTACGGCTAAAAAAAACCACTGGGCCCAATACGAAAGCGCAATAAGTCTTTAGTGGTGGCAATTCATCAAACACTTGGTGACCGTAAAAGAAATCGTCTTCAGGAAAGTCCGTAACCAGAATTTCAAATTTTTAAGGCGTAAATGAAATCGCCACAGCAAAAATCAGTACCAAAGTTTCAGAATTCGTCAATTTGCCCATTATAACCAATCATTTAATCATAATCCGATACTAATCGATACCAAATGGAGCTTGTCTAGGGGAATTACTGAATTATGAAGGTAAACTATTCAATTGTGTTAATATAGTGATTGATTTTGAATAGAATTAAGTAAATTGAATTTGAAGGTGAGAGTAACTAACCACAATTTCTGCAACAAAGAGATTGAGGTTTATAAGAAGGTAGCAATGGTGATTTCCGTAGACGAAATGTAGCAAATGCAGATGGAAATGCGGTGATGGTGGTGACCGGTGAGCACAAGAGATGATTCTAGTGAAGAAACTTGAATATGATCAGTTGATCACCCCAGTTTTTTTCCGACTTAATTTCAGCTTATTTTAGTTTAGCTAACACATATTCAGTTCAGTTCAGTTCAATTCAATTCTGCTTCATTTAGTTCGGCTCATTTCTTCACAAAAAGGACATGTTCTTTCTGGCTTAACTTCAACTCATTTTAGTTCAGTTCAACTCTATTCATTTCAGTTCAACTCTATTTAGTCCAGCTTAGTTCAGTTTAGCGCTTATCTATTCAAATTACTAGTTACTTCAGCACCATTTAATTCAGTTTAGCTTTATACAGTTCAGTTAAGACCTCTTTAGCAATTTAGCCTTAAAGAACAAGACCTAGTGTAAAATGGTCTTACATTACTAAAGTTATAAAACGAATCAAACATAATCCTATTAGTGGCGTTATAATTAATGTCATTTTTTTTATCTATTGTTGAATCTTGTTGAATTACTCGAAATTTGAGGATTAAGGTAGAAACCTTCACCTCCTTGCTCATTATAGGTTTGTTAAAATCTCTCTACTCAACTAGATTAATCAAGTTAGTTTTGGGCAAGATTAAAGTGGATGAGTCGTGTCATCTAAGTTGAGTTCTACTCAAATGATCATTGCATGAGCTAAGTTTCATTACATTGCAATTCGCAATGTGTTTCAGCTGCGGAAAACCACATCTCTCACATTCATGACTGCGTACATTTGGAAAAATTCGAATAGTCGAAATGAGACATTATAACTAGTAGTAGTAGAATGGAGGTGGTATCTTATCAACAAACTTCTAACAATCCACTTCCTACAACTTCCATGAAAACAACAAATACAATACAAAAGAGTATAGAGACCGAGTAGGTAACTACTCGTACTAAACAGTCTAGACCTAAAGAAACATGAATACCACGTATACGAGACTACAAGAGTGAATTGTCCATATGGCCTCACCACTATTATCATTTGTTCAATGCCTGTCTCGATCTCTTTGAAAAGTAGTTAATAATCGATGTAAGAGAGCTGGTGAGACCAAAAATCATTGTCAGCATACCTCGACCTTTCACGATTCCCTCTCGTATGCCTCGTGCGGTTCTCGCTACTGAAGGCTCGGCTGTGGCAGCTTTGGTGTTATTTACTTCCTGCATTGGTGCTAATGTAAAAAATAATTATTTACACAAGTTTAAATGAGTTGGCCAGCATAGCTAAGAATATAAAAAAGGCAACCTCTTGGGGTCATGTTCGCAAAACGACGCAGTCTTTCTTCTGTCATGCGCACTGCATTCGTCGAGCTTTTAACTCCCTGTGTTAACTGCTGACTACAATAAAAGGCTATAAGAACATAATTTCAACTATATGTTGGCTGAAGAAAAACACAAAATAATCCAGTCTTTCAAGTACGGTTTTACGGGACAATAGCAAATTAGCTATTGACACAATGTATGATTGTTATATGCATACAACCGCTTCATCATAAGTTTTCTTTTTATCCAGCCATGGATTATCATTTTTAATTCAATTAAGACTTTTGTCTATTTGTAACCCAGACTTTTCATTAGCTGTGCTCATTCCAGAAAGATATATCAATCACTTTAGTAACAGCATCAACTATTGTAAGACCGACCCAAGAAACTGTAATTAGAAAAATCTGCACAGTATTAAAATGTCATACCAAGTCTTCTGAGGCGAAATGTCATGCTATAGTTACATGGAGAGCTTGCCATAATAACCTACCGAGGGGACAAAGGGGCTGTTTGGTTGGGGTACTCAGAAAAGGGTAAGGGAATCAATTTTGTTGTTTGTTTAACCACTTCAATCATTCCCTTTACCCCTCCCTCCCTTACCCCAAAATCCCTCCTACTCCTTACTCCTCTGTCTCCTCACCCCTCAAGGGAATGGGATTCCCTTTCCCCCTTACCCACTCACTACCACTGGCACTAACACACCCACCATCATTACTCATCACCGCTACTACTAAATCTCCGACCACCAGAAGCGCAACTAGTGCTCCCCGCCGTGTAACCCCATCGCGGCCCAACACCCACCACCAACAAGATCACAAATCCGTTGCTACCACAAACAACCACTAAGAC
>JAGPOY010000467.1:0-23614 GCA_018983105.1 Silene uniflora | reverse complement strand
GCAAGACTGGACTGTCATATTAACAATAGTCGAGGTTCGAGACATTGTGTTGAACATAGATCTCAGCGGGATGTGAATCTCTAAAGCTTGTGTCCTGTGGATTATGACCAAATAGATGCATGCTTATATGATGCACGAGTCTACTAATATTATTCTATATTAACGTAAGGCTAGTGTACAAGACATACAACATTTTTTTGGTACATGCATATTTAGTGTCACTGACTTCATTTTTTTTATATATGTAGGTGAAGTTTATGCTGTTGCCTGCAGCCCAATAGATACGACATTAGTGGCCACAGGGGGTGGTGATGATAAGGGTTTCATGTGGCGGATTGGTCGAGGAGATTGGGCCTATGAGCTTCAGGGTAATATGCTTCACTGAATCTACTGGAGGGGGTTTCTCTAGGAGCTCACTGGTCTGGTATAATTGTGATTTGGCTGAAAAGTTAGTATTTTTTTTTTTCAGGTCATAGTGATTCTGTAAACAGTTTAGCTTTTAGCATGGATGGACAGCTGCTCGCATCTGGAAGTTTTGATGGAACTGTTCGTGTGTGGGATGTGGCTTCAGAAAACCTGAAGTTCACACTTGATGGACCTGATGCAGGAATCGAGGTACTGTTACTCTGATAGTCTATGTTAGTTCGATAGTTTGTCCAACACTTATGACTATTATACGGGTTAAAAAGGAACTTATTTGTCTTTATTTCCACAAAATAGCCATGTACATTGTACAATACCTGATTGAATGGTTTGTGTTTTGTCGGTCGTTCCTTGCACCACAAACAGAGTCCATGAGTGAACTTGGCTGACAAAGTGATTTTATGTGAACCTAGCAGCGCTTCTACGAACTTGAACCCACTCCTCGAACCGAATCAAGTCAAATTAATTATTTTATTAGTTTAGGTTACTTGTAGCGATTTTGTTTGGCATATGTATATTATGCATATACCGAAACAATTTATTCGTGTTGTTTAGTAGGGGTAAGGCTACATACATGATACATCCAACCCCTCATCATTTGTGGGAGCTCTGTGGCAACGGTTTATATTGTGCTGATATATATGTGGTACCTGTATTCACAATGAACTGTTATTATTCAGTGGGTAAAGTGGCATCCTAGAGGACACCTGGTTTTGGCGGGCTCAGAGGATAAATCAGTTTGGATGTGGAATGCTGACAAAGGCAGTTATCTTAATATGTTTACTGGTCATGCTAGTACTGTGACTTGTGGCGATTTTACCCCTGATGGTAATCTTATCTCCTCAAGGTTTTTCTCTTGGTATTTATCTCATAATGAACAATTGTTTTGACTTTGCTGTTAAATTTTGTGTTTTTAAGGTAAAACAATATGCACTGGTTCAGATGATGCAACTTTGAGAATTTGGAACCCGAAAAGTGGTGAAAACATTCATGTTATAGAAGGTAAACGTTTTTCAGTGAAGATCTTGTGTCCCATTTGGTGTCCCATTTTGTGTCACACTCCATACACATCTTGACACATTAGCATACTGTTTTTCCCATTGCTGGTTAGGGCTCATTTCTCTAAAATGTAAAATCGTTAATGTCTCTTCTATTAGTTTTAAGCCGTTGGTTCACTTTTTGGTGAACAGGCATACACAGTTTGCTACGACGAACAAAAAAAGGGTCGATTTGGGCTTCAGTTTGTTTTAGGAGACTAGGCATATTTGATTGGTGCTTATAATACAATCATTTCTTCAAGGAAAATTGTGTGTAGCCTATAGTGAAAATTTGTGGTATTTGTCTAGAAATGATGTGTTCTCGTGAGATGCGTATGATGATGGCCTTATTTTTCTTGATGTAGGTCATCGTTATCATACTGATGGATTAACGTGCTTGGCAATAAGCCCTGACTCATCTGTCATTTTGACTGGCTCAAAGGACAACAATGTTCACATGGTCAGTATTTTGACAGGAAAGGTACGACTTCCATCCTAATCTATGAACTTCCCGTTCCCTTTAATCTGGGAGATGTAACTTATAACAACATTAGCTAATTTTTAATCCCAGAATGATTTGGGTCGGCTATTCCGGCAATCATGTACCATTTAAATTTAAATTATATTTCCCTAAGGTGTATGTTTTGAAGAAATTTTTTTAGGGTATATTGCCTCCTTTTCCATGTGTTAGCGCCATATTTTACTCTGCAATATCTGTGGTTATAGATAACCATAATTTGTTGTCTATGATTTTGCTACAAATTACCGTTTATTACCTTTTTTACTAAAAAAAAGCAGTCTCAACAAGACAACAATGAAATTGAGGTTATTTTATTAGTTGATAAAATTGTATTGTGGATTAAGTGACGAACCATAATGTGTACTAGTGATATCCTTCGGAATTTGGAGCTGATTTGTTACCCACTCAGGCAATTGGCTCTTTGACTGCTCATGAGGATTCAGTAGAATGTGTTGGCTTTTCACTGAGGTTTGTCAATTTTATGGCTTCTAAATAACTCATTTCTCTTTTAAGTACTATTGTTCTTGTGCATTGTTATATCATAACTGATAATTATTCCCAATTCATTAGATTATCGCCTCTACGTGAAGCTCTTTCGGCCAGTTCATCCTAGTTTTTGAATATTAAAAATACAGAAGTACTTTTCCCCCTATTGGTCAATCTTGTAACCCCAGTTGGTACACTCTCTTCCCTAAAAGATTAATCACCCTCATTTTTAGTGAATGGAAAGACTCTTGATTTCCATCTTCATCAAAGTAAAGTTGTACTCATATTTGAATACCCCTCTCAGCCTCTTATTTTCTCCTCATTCCACAACCACCTCCATCCCGCCCACCATAACACCTCACTCTCTCCTCCATCACCCATCACCACCTCACAAAAGCTACCCTGGCCAAACCACCGCCCCACCACCACTTCTCTGCTGTTCTCTCTCCCTAACAAGCCAAAACCACCACCTCACCCCATCGCCACCCCTCCCACAACAATGACATGATAATCTACCTCTTCTACACCACCTAAACACCAACCATAACCATCGTAAAGCATCAGTCAGCACGGAATCCACCTCGCTCATCTCCAAAAACCCTAGAGCTAGGGCTTTCAGGGACAAGGGAGGTGGATTTCAGGTAGGGTATAAATTTTTAAGTGTTGGGTGGGTGTTTCGCATTGTGGGAGTCATTTTAAGGAGGTGGGGGTGGTTTACGAAAGGTGAAGTATTTTTGAGGGAGAGCTGGGCATTACACGGTGGTGGAGGGAGTTCATTGGTCTAGGGTTGAGTTGGCGCTGATTGCGATGGGTTCGGGTGGTTTATGGGTGGTGGTCGTGATGGGTTGGCGTTGGGTGGGGCTGGGCTCTGATTGTTTTTTGGGTTTAGGTTAGGGCTGTGTAGGTGAGTGGGGGTTGGGTGAGAGAAGGCGATGGTGGGTATTATCTTTTTTGACGGTTGTGCCCAAATTGCAAGGGACGATACATTAGAATAGGAGGGACTAGGGAGTATATGTTATAGAAACTGATCAATTTTGAGAGATTAATCAAACGGATATAATGATCATTTTTTCTTTGGCAGGAATATTAATTCTCAAGTTGTACGTACACTGATACACATCATATAGTTCATTCCAATTGACCCCTAAATTGACAGAATTGTGCACTCTGAAAGTCTGAATTAGCAAAATGTAAAGAACCGATATTCTTTGAGCGTGTCAGTGTGTTCTTTATTTACCCTCAATCAGAGGATCCACGGACTTATAAATATCCTAGGCTGTTTTGGGACATCAAGAAAACTTGTCGCTCCTATATGTTGTTTGACTTACCAACCCATCAAACTTAAAATTGATACTTTTGATTTTGAGTTTCATCCACTTCTCTTTTATAACAGTGGACCGTGGGCTGCGACTGGAAGCATGGACCAGAAACTGATTGTGTGGGATCTTCAGCATTCGGTGCCCCGTAATACATTTTTGCATGAGGTTGGCTTTCGATATGACTTTTCATGTTTCATGCTAAAAAGATTTAAGTATTTTCTTGCGTGATTTACTGTCGCCTATTATAACCTCGCTTAGCTGCATACCCGTGTTCGGCACTCGACACCCTATACTAGGGGCATAAATATGACAATTGAACACTTCATATATGCCAGGGTGCGAATGTGTGTCATTGGATACTTCATTTTAAGCCAAAACCATAGGAGTGGTTCCAACACTTGGGCACTTCATCTATTGTCTCCTCTCTCTCCTATGTTTCTTCGATTCTTCATATTATCTTGTTTGCTCGTCATTTGGACACACCGACATGGGTATGAATTTATGACGCCTAGACACTTCATTTTAAACTGTAAAAATATTTAGATTTTTATAAATATAGCTACCCTAGTAGCCACTATAGAGATACATTCGTTTTAGATTACTTCTAACAAGTCTACGTAACATAAATTGTTCCCCAAACTCTGAACTCTAATGTTATTCGAGCAGGGTGGGGTGACATGTTTGGCATGGCTTGGGGCAACTAGGTTTATCGCTACAGGATGTGCCGATGGCAAAGTAAGAGTATGGGACAGTCTCTCAGATGGAGAAACTGCAGTCAAAACCTTCAGCGGGCATTCTGATGTCATTCAAGCCCTTGCTATATCTTCCAGCGGAGATTTCCTAGTCTCTGTCGCAATGGACGGGACTGCCCGGGTTTTTGAGATTGATGAATTTAAGTGAAGTTCTGATGGCGTGGAAGCTATAATCCGCGTTTTCAAGTGTGCTAGAAAATTAGTGTGTAATTTGTAAGATTTGTAACACCAGTTTTGCCAATTAGTCCATATTTTTTAGTAACAATATTAATATTTTCTCCCTGCGCATCATTTCGTCAATATAAAAAGGATTCAAAGGCAAAATTCTTTTGATTAGAGATTCACCAAGCATACAACCATTCATTTTTAGTGATTCGCGTGTAAAACTGGTGTGCAGCATACGACAGTCGACAACCCATTGCTTATACGCCGTTTATTAACGTTGTATTAATCGACTATACCAGTACGGCAGTACACACTACACCGTCGTATTCGATAATTTGTGTTTCATTATTTTGTCTTAATTTGACACCGAATTCAACATAAAGACCCCCAAAATACCAAAGTTCCTTCTCCAAAAAATCATCCAAGCCTTTAAAAAATCGAACTTTGGCCTAGGCACGGTGCACCAACCATAGCGTGGTGCGTCGTGCCAAAATTGTGTCTTGCTAAAATGAGTCATGGGCTATATTGGAGCGTGTCAGCCCAACGACCTGCGTGCCAACTTCCATCCCTATACATCACCATAACTCAATCTTCTACTTTGCTGATGTTAGTTCTGTTTTTTCAACATATTTGGGTGGTAGGTGAATTTCAGCGTACATGGATTTTGTTGGAATGGTTCTAATTCTTGCAAATAACTCCGTATCAAAAACTAGTAAATTCGTAAAAAAAACTAAACAAAATCTACATGAATGACCACTCTTCACAAATTTACTTAAAATATAAATGTATTATTTGCAGATCATCAAATGTAAAAGATAACAATATTAATTTTCTTCCTGCGCTCATTTCGTCAATTATCTTTTTATTAGGGATATCACCAAGCATACAACCATTCATTTTTAGCGATTCACATGTAAAAGGACAGTCGTTGTCAAGAATTAATCTGTGAAGACCACTGGGTTGTCAAGCTAGAGCATATACGTATAGAGAAGCAAACAGGGCAACAGATCTTCTAGCTAATCAAGGAATTATCTCGAGCACTATCCCTACTTATTTAGATAATCCCACAAACAATTTACGCTCAACCTTACGGGAGGACATTTTTGGGGTAACTATTCCCCATGTAATAGCTAATAATTAATTTTTCGGGGCTTCGCCCCTCATGTGTACCAAAACAAAAAAAAAAACAAACTTATACACGTCTATTAAAGTTGTATTGCTCGATTATACCAGAATGCCAATAGACCGTCTTATTCGATAATTTGTGTTTCATTATTTTGTCTTTGTTGACCCCAAAAATACCAAAGTTTCATCTCCAAAAAATCATCCAACCTCTAAAAAAATCAAAGAGTGTTAAGAAGAAGAGTGTAGCAAGAGAAGTTCAATGGCGACCACTCTCTTCTCACCCATTTCCAGTCTCTCCATTTCCACTGATAACCGTGATTTGGGTTTTCTCTCCAAGTCTTCCTTTCTTCTGGGTTCTCTTCCTTTTTCTTCTTCATCGCTCTCTCACCATGGAATTCCCACCTTTTCTCGAAGGTGTTTCAAGTCTCCATGTGCCCAGATGTCTTCATTTGATCATATTCCTAAGCAATTCAGACAAGATAATCTCAAGGATGGATGTAAGTTTTGATTTTTATTGTTTTTTTGTCAATTATTTCGGTTTATTTCAGTGGCGGAACCGGGATTTGTAGTTAGGTATACTAGAGTAGGAATTGGAAATGTTAAAAGTTTCGATTTTATGGTTATTTGTAAATTGTTGTTGTTGATTAATAGGGGTTTCTATTTGGGTGGGTTGATTTCAGTGGCGGAACCAGGATTTGTAGTTAGGCGGGTCGAAAATTTAGGGGAGCTAGTAATGGAATAAATTATACTAGAAAAAGAATTGGAAATTTAGAAAGTTTCAATTTTTATGGATTATGGATAGTTGGTCAATTATTTTGGTTGATTGATATGGGTTCCTTTTTGGTGGGTTGATTTCTGTGGCGGAACCAGGATTTGTAGTTAAGAAGGGCGGAAAATTTCAGGGGAACTAGCAATGGAATAAGGTATACTAGATAAGGAATAGGAAATGATAAAAGTTTCGATTTTTGGTGGCGACTGCCCCTGCTCGCCCAGTTAGTTCTGCCACTGGTTAATTTTGGTATTTGTTTGATTTTTTTACTGGTTTAAATGGTTAATTGGGTGTTTTGGTTCATTGGGTTTTGTTTGAGGTTTGCTTGATTTGTTAGGGTTATCTTCTGATGGATAGAAATTAGGGTGTGATGTAGTAATTCGTAAATGATTGTTGGTACAAAGTAATTGATTTTATTGGGGAATTATGTTTGGAGTTGGATTGATTACTCTACTTGGGGTTTTAAGGAATTAAGGTGTCGATTGTTGTTGAAGGGAAATTTGTTGCGGCTTTACTTGAACAAACCAAAAAACTTTCAGATATGGTTATAGGAAATTAATGAACGAATACTGCGAACTTCGTAGGAAAGGTGTAATCTTTATGTGTGTTTAATTGTAAATCAAGTTTGAATAAGCTACAGTTTAAGAAGTTGACGAAGATGGTGTATTTGAATATCTAGTTGTTATGTTTGTATGACCTGAAATCATGTGAATTTTGTTGTTCATTTGTTGGTTAGTGGTAAGATTCAGGCTTTGAAATATCTAGATATTGTGTTTTTATGACTCGAAATCATGTGAATGTTCTTATTATTTGTTGGCAAGTTAGTGCTAAGATTCATACTTATGCACCTTCCAACACTCTTAGGTGATGGTGTTGTGGTAGGTAAGTTGGAAGTTAGACAAGCTGATTAGTCACTAGAAACGCATTGTTCATTTGCTTCATTTCTATTTCTTATGGAGTTATGGATGAGATAATTCAGTCAAATGAAATACCAAGGCTTATTGCTAATCTCACCCGGTTCATTGTCTTGGCTGCCATGATTACTAATTACTCCCAACACCTTCAGTATTTGGCGTGCACCACAATCATGAGATGCACCAAAAAGTTATACTCACTAGGGTATCACAACCACTCAAAAAGCTTTTGACTCTTCTGGTTTTTAGTTGGTCCTCAGAATTCCTGTACAATAGAATCCCTTTGGGAATCGGGAGGGATTTGCATAGACATCGGGAAAATGCTCAAATGACCATTATTGTCCGACTTACATTTGACCACTACTCATCTATTGTCTCAGTTCAGAAGCCTGTAGATCTTATATCCAGTCATTTGTTATCAGAAACCAATTACCAATGTGATGCCAAAACTATGAATGTTCATTTCGTTCAGTTGGCAATCCCTAACTGGGAAAGGTGTTAATTGAGAAATTAATGACCGGGCAGTTCCTTGCGCATTAATCATGGATATGATTTAAGATATATGGCTTTCCTATAAAGTGACAACGGGCGTAGAGGCATAACTTTTCATAATAGTCCCTTTCTTATATACTACTGGATTGAAACTTTGGCTTAGTGGGAGGTGCCACTCTTCTGTCTTAGCGTGCCCCCAGTCTATTCATAATGGACTATTTTCTTCTATTCATTGCAAGGATCATGAGTAGGCTTAGGCTTTCATCAACCATCCTCGCTATCAAGCCTTGAATGGCATACAAGAGCGGGTTTTAACAGCTGTTACAGTTATGGGAGATACAAATTGATTCTCTGCATTTAGATA
This sequence comes from Silene uniflora, assembly GCA_018983105.1. NCBI lineage: Eukaryota > Viridiplantae > Streptophyta > Magnoliopsida > Caryophyllales > Caryophyllaceae > Silene > Silene uniflora. The sequence continues at coordinate 15,248 of JAGPOY010000467.1, read as the reverse complement.
AGACCACTGAACATTTGAAAGGTATGACTTGTGCAAAAAACAGTTTAAGATGGACATCACAACACGTTTTGGAAATTAGCACTTTTCTGTTGGCTGTAGTGGAAATCTAAGGGTGATAATTCCTGAAGGAGGACACTGGAACACATTCATAAACTATTACCAAGGGTTTGCAAGATATCATAATCTTTAAGCTTTTGAGTATCTCATTGGTAGCGAGAAGCACACTAAACCTGCAAGGCAGCATCCTCAATATATGAAGACGAATTGATTTGCCCTTTGCGAAAGACCTATGGCTAGTTTCGTCAACATATTCCTTGAAGAAAATTAAAATAAGAATCTGAGAAGTTGAAAACAGATTATGATTTTAAAAATCAAAAAAGTTGCCTCTGTACAGAATGTTTTTTGGTTTCCCCTTTCACCATTTGTTGTTTTAGGACACCTGTTCCGTTGTTCTTTTTCCTCTTAATTTTTTACTATACATAACTCAGACACTACTTTGTTTAGGCGAATAAATACAAGTCGTGAAGGCTTGCGTATTGCGAGCGTGCGGTTAGTCTAACTAGTTCCGGTATGTGTCATTGTCTTTATTCAGAAATCTCTTAAGTGATACATGCTTCCTAGCCCAACGATGAGAGGCCTCCTTCGTTGTTCTGTTTACGATGTTTCAAAACATTTCCAGGTTTTATCATATAAAGCGTCAAAAGAACATGTGCGTAGAATACTGATCAAAAGTTTCTTCCCCTCCCATTCTATCAATCTAGTTGTAAGTTTGTTTAAGGGGTGCTGCACCCATAACTAACACATCTAGGAAATAGAAACTACTCTCCTGCTTCCCAACAGTTTGCCATTGCAATACCCATGAGAAAGCAAATGGGAAAATAGAAAGGTTGTAATATTTAGGAAGCAACTTATTTACTGAACATCTAGTTCAAACCCGTACTCAACTTTATCGATCACTGTTTGCTTATCTGAGCGGAATTTATATGTCATCTACTTCACTTTATTTCATTCCTTTCCCGATCTCTTATTTCTGGCATTCTCTTATCATGAATTTATGTTTTGTAGTGATGGATAATTTTAAAAACGTCCCTCAGTATCTCTATGGACTCTCGCCTTCCCAAATGGACATGTTCATGACAGAGGATAATCCAGTTCGTCGACAGTCAGAGAAAGTTACTGAGGTTTGCATTGATCAATGATTAGTTTGTACTCTGTGTTTCAATCTTTGGATATGCCTTATGTTTGGATAAAATTTTGCAGCAAAGTATTTCTTCAGCTAGCAACTATATAGACAATGGTGGGATGTGGAGTTGTAGAGGCATGGATAATAGGGGTCCATCAAAATATAGCATGAGTGTTAGCATGTACCGTGGTGGAGCTAGAGGATTTGGTAGACCAAGAACTGCTCCCCCTGATCTTCCTTCTCTGCTTTTGGATGCTAGGATTGTTTATCTTGGCATGCCAGTAAGACATCTTTTACTATTAATTGATACTATAAACTCCTAAATTTAATATATTTAAGCATCCATTATATACTCGTGTCAGTCGTGTCATATTTTGCGTCATGACTTCACGATTTTTTCTAATTCGTGTCAGTCGCGCCTCTTTGTTTCAGATTGTACCTGCAGTTACGGAGCTCCTTATCGCTCAGTTTATGTGGTTGGACTATGACAACCCATCAAAACCAATATATTTGTACATTAACTCTTCTGGAACACAGGTGAGTATATATTTATTTTATATAATAAAAGAAGGATAAAAAAACATTTCATGATCTGTCTACTTTCATGTCATTTCTAGAATGCAGTTATAAGTTATAATCCCCAATATAAGGCTTGAGCTTTCAAGTGAGAGGTCCTGCCCTACTGCAACACTATTGGTGCAATCCCTGATAGGTTAATGTCATGAGAGAGAACAGTAAAGTTAGTACTTTGGTAGCTCCAGTGCCTGCTAGTCTGCTACTGCTTGTGCTTGAACTGGAAATCTTAATCTTCTCGTTTGGTATCTGGTTGAGGGGTACAGGGTTAGTTGACTGAACAGTCATGTTACTGGGACTCGGGTGTTGTATATGGGTTCTTATCTAAAACTCAAAATTATTTCCCTTTTTCAGATGTATCTCCTTATCTGTGTACTCGTTACTGTAAAGAGTCTGCGTCTAAAGATAGTCGTGGCAAGTCTAAAACTTGGATTAAATCAGAGAGATGTTAGAGACAGAAGACCTAAAATCTGTAAATATCATACTACATACGTCATAAGCTAGTCTGTTCCTTTTTTTTTTGTCATGCAAGTCTCATTTTGTCTCTACTTAGAGAAGTGTCAGATTATTGAAGGTCGGGTACGGATTTCATACCCATATCTTTGAGTGTTCTGTTGGACCTGGGCATGGCCCTAAAAATAAAAGTCGAAGTAACATAGGTTTAGAACTCCTAGAGGCACGAAGGTTTTAGCTGGGTGGAACATATGTACTGAAGAAAATATCTTGACTTGTTTGTTGTATGCTTTTTTAGAATGAGAAGTTGGAGACCGTTGGCTCAGAGACAGAAGCCTATGCTATTGCTGACATGATGGCTGTAAGTGTCTCTTTTCATTTGCCACTGTTTATTCTTGAGTTTTTGAACCTATCTGAATGCAATCTCTGACTTTCTTTTCTTAAAAAAAAAAATCTTGCAGTACGTCAAATCAGATGTTTATACGGTGAACTGTGGGATGGCCTATGGTCAAGCAGCAATGCTCTTATCACTGGGAACAAAGGGTTTCCGTGCTCTGCAGCCAAATTCTTCCAGTATGACACTACTTCCTATCTATCTGATCTTCTCTATACTTGCTCTTGGTTGATAGACTGCTATTTCTTCTAGTTCTTGAGACCATGTCTTCTACCGTCCTTATATGGCTGAATTGGATGGATAGCGAAAGAGCTGGTTACTTATTCCTACGCTCCGACACTTCATGCTGTGTCCTATGACACGACACTTATAACATTTCATTAGGTGGAAAAAATCTGCAACTTTTCCAAAAAAGACAGACACTCTGACATCGTGTTGTGTCTAAAAATTTTAGTGAGTTGGAGCTACATAGATTTATAATACTGCACTTGCCTTCACGCCATTTCTTGTACACTTGAATTGGGAACTTAAACAATTCAAACAGCCTTCACTTTGGTTTTCTGTAGAATGTTATCTTACCTGTAGTACTTTGATGTAAACAATATTTGCGTGAATCATGATGGACCGTGACTCCAAGCTTTGCCATTGTAAGAGAGCTTGCTATATAACATTATATAGTTAGCTTTTCTTGACTTACCTATCAGATAACATGTATAGTACACTTATGACGCTTTTAGGAATATATTACCTTGGAGGTTGTGATTGTGTTTGTAACCAGAACATAAAGCCGAGTGGCTGTTCTTGGTAATGGAGAGTGCATACCTTTTTCCACTGAAAATTATGTCTGAAAATATTGGTCGATGTTTGTATAATTGTTTAGTTTTATTCTACAACTGTAGTTGCATCTTGCATTCTCGATTCACTCACGTTCACCTTGCCGCCTACTGAGTACACTCATTCTGAAAGACACGTCTCTGATTAAACATATTGTAACATGCGTTGCTTAAACATGCTAAGATTGAGTCTGCATATCACTCCCTTCCGAGTCACATTTTTCTATGAAAAATTAATATTCTACTCACATCGTCACATCATGTTTTACTCAATGTATAGTATAATGCGTTTTGCTTCTGACGATTATCATGCTTGACTGCAGCGAAATTATATTTGCCAAAAGTCAACAGATCCAGTGGGGCTGTGATAGATATGTGGATCAAGGTATGCCTTATATATTTGCAAATACGTCAATTCCATCTTCAGTATGAAGTATAAGCCACCCTGAAAAGAACTTACGGCAAAAAATTCAACATCTGTCAGGCAAAAGAACTAGAAGCAAACACAGATTATTATATTGAACTTCTAGCCAAAGGCATTGGCAAATCAAAGGAAGAACTCGCCAAAGATATCCAACGCCCCAAATACTTCCAGGCATTAGAAGCCATTGAATATGGTGTTGCAGACAAAATAATTGACTCAAGAGATGCTGCGTTTGATAAACGAGTAAGTCTAACCCTGACATTTCTTTTCTAGTCATCTTATTCTCCTCTAATGGTGTTATAATTTTCCTTATTCTCACAACCGTATGTCAATGCGATTTTTATTTGGGTCATTGGAAACAACCTTTCTATCCTTTTAACAAAGGGCGGAAGTAATTGTATACATCTGGGAAACTTTTACGGCATTGGGTAGTAGTTGGCCAACTACCCATTGTATTTTTCAGTAATTGCTAATTTTCCAGTTTTTTTCCTTAACACTTTGAATATTTTCTTATGATCTATTACATATTTCAGAACTACGATGACATGCTGGCCCAATCGAAGGCCATGAGGAGAGGTGGGCCAGGACAAGCGCTGGCAGCTCCATCTGGCTTTAGGTGATCATCATGAATACCCCGAGTTTAGTGATAAAGCCCTCGTTGAACTCTTATCTTACAAGATACGGTGCTGTATGATCCTGAACTGCCTTCCAACTTGCTTAGTACTCCTTGTTTTAATACATGGCGAAAGACGGAAGTATGGTTTAATGGTGCAAAATGTGATGTAATGATATGGTTTTTCATATTAATGAGAAAATGCCATACGTGTGGGTCATGTATTACTTTTCTGTGCTTTTACTTCTGGTATATAATTCCTGTATTTAGCTACTTCTAAAATATGAATGGTATGGTATGTACACGAATTGGTAGCTATTGAAATTTTGCTTTTCTGAATCAGTTCGTACACAATGTCACTGTTGGGCGTTGTCGCAAACTTTGTCTTGATACTTTTCACGCTATAGATCTCTAATTCTTTAAAAACCCAACCATTCTGTTCTAATAACGTGCGCTGGTGGGTGGCCGCAGGGGTGACTAATAACGCTCTCGAAAAACTCCTCGTTCTACAATATCCTGTTATGAAAATCTCGGTTTTTGTCATACTCGGTTAGAGATGCAGAAGAGGAGGAGGATAGTATTTTCAAAACATTTTTGATCTACTGTGACTAATTGGCACCTGCTTTCATTAATAAAGTTAATACTACTCTCGTCAACAAAGCTCGTCCCCTTCCCTCGCATGCCACAACCATATCTTGTCCCTTTCTTGCCTTTCATGCCATGACGCTGGAACCCCCTTTACGCCATTCATCATTATCGCTTGCAGTAGTTGAGTGTGTTTGATGGTGGTTGTAGCTGGCAGCAGTCGTGGTGGTGGTGGTGGTGGTGGGAGAGGAAATGGGATGGGGAATTGATAGGACAAATGAGGAAAAAATGAGGGGTAGAACCGTCAAAAGCGTACTGCGAATTCTGCGATTTGTTAAAATATAGTGTAAATACACACCCTAAACTTACTGTACTATAAAAATATTGTAAATTTAGCAAGTCATGGCGTAATTCTTCCGTCCACTCTTACATATTCACGAGTCAGTTCGCATAATTTCACCATAATGTGAAAAAGTGAGGCAAGAAAGATTCTGAATTTCTGATCAAATTACAGCAAGGTTACGCATCCATAAAAATAGAGCGCTAACAGTAACATCTCTAGCACGGTCTTTACAATTCCATTAACGCTTCTTAAGGGATCAAGAAGGGCAGTAGCGTGAAACTAAAACCCACAATGCTAAAACTCTACAATATGCTGAGCAAAACCAGCTCAAATGTCCTTCAAGCAGGAGGATTGACTTTAGACTTTGGTTTAACTTCAACTTCATTCACCCTACACACATATATAGCATCCGGCTCGTGACTACCAAATTTGTGAACATCATATATCAAAGCAGTCACACAATAAGGATCTGAAATAGATGTAAGTTGGTCTTATGGTTTTTCGCCGCCTTCAAAAGTGTAACTTGAAGTTATAGCCAAGAGACGACCATCTCTACTGAATGACAATGCTGCGATGCTTGTTGGGTACTTTGCATACTGAAACAAGATGGATATGGCTCAATGTTAGGTTATAGATAAGGGAGCCAAGATACGCTATTTTAGGATTGCGTTTCTTGTTAATATTTAGAATGCTCTTTTTATAAAAGTTCCCTTATGAATCGTATAGAAACTTCGACTACCCATTTTAATTATAGATCATTGGAAACAACAAAGTCCTAGTTCTAAAATAAACTGGGCTCGACAACTTTGATTCATCACAGTAAGTTCGACAAGTTTTATTTTGATCATCACAAACCAACTGCAAATTTACTCGTTTGTCTAGGCTTGAAGCCAGCAATGAGTATCATTAGACACTCATATTGGGTCATACAAGATACCAAAAACAAAGAAAAAATTCAAAGCAAACCAAGAGATTTTATTTACCTGATAAAGCCTCTTTTTGCCGTTTCCATCCCATACATTCACACTTCCATCGCAGCCTCCAGTAGCAAATGTCCAGTAGCTGCAAGAGTGCAAGTAACTACGATGTCACACACAGTAAAAAGAACAAACGCCAATAGCCCAATAGAGGGACTTGATAGAAAAAGTCTTCAAGAACTGATCCACAGTAATATGGTTTCATGAGTAACAAAATATTACGGCATACCTATTTCAGACTCTGCATCCTAAATCCTACATATTGTCAGACACTTTCAACTACGACTGATTGACAATTGACAATCTCGAATTCGCACAAAATACTAAATTCACATTCACAAAAAAAAAAAAAATGAGCGCACTTGAATTAGTCGCTGGTATCATTACTAACAACCTAGCACACTCCGGCCTCGTCTGGAAACCTTTTCACTTCATCCATATTACCTTCCACCAAGATTCACAACACCCAGTAAATTAAGAAAATAAGAGCGCCAGTAAGTTACTTTGTCCTGTGGTAGAAGAGTAAAGTTAGAGTAGTGACTCCCCTCTCCAATGAAAAGCCACGAATGTTCGAATTCCTGTAACACCAGGACACTGCCCGGTGCAAGAGTTAGAAAAACAGCCCTACTTTGACCTCCAACTGAACTCAAGAATGATTTGAAGACCAGATGGACAAGTAATAGCGTAGTACATAATATCAAAGAAAATGATCAAAAATAGTTAGAAGCCAAATCATAGTATACAGTCACTGACAGGGCACTGGCAAACACAGTCAGCTAGTAAAGAAGTAAAAACAATCACTTCATTTAAATAAAGTAAAAGTATCTAGCACATGTGATCAAGGTTATCAGTCACACCTAACCATATTTACAAGAAGACCAGCTCAAAGCATCAGTGCAACGTATTAAAAGAGCAGAAGGAATTCTATCATAGGACCTAAAAAAGTATGCATGATGCACTGAAGCACACAAAGTATTTTGAAGAGTTACATACGAGGACAGTTTTCAAATATCCTAAAACCGAATTCCAAGCAGAAATGATCATCAAGTCATCAATTTAGAAACTTTTGGAGAAACTCAGGGTTATCATGCGATAAATGTTTTAAGGAACAACAAAAGTGTGCAATTACCAGCTTCAAAGCCCTCCTTAACCTATATCACAGTAACATAATGCACTTTGCAAATCCTCATTGACAATGAATTGTCGGATAGTGGTATTGTAAGTGACACTATCGGGAGAGCATCCATTATGCCTCATTTTGTTTAGAAGCTCTATAGTGTCAGTCATAAGACCTTTTCTACAGAGGCCTTTGATCATGATACTGTGCATGTTTTAAGATCTGGTACCAAACCCTTTGATAGGAGATCAGAAGCTAGGTTATCGGCATCTTTAACTTGGCCTGCCTCACACAAGCTATCAAATAGGATATTGTAGATGACAATATTAGGAGCAACTCCGTTAGACTCCATCTCCTTGAGGAATGCCACTGCCTCATCAAGTTGTGCATTCTTAGATAGCCCATCTAGCCAATTCATAGTTGACCAAATCATGAATCTTCAAGTCGACAATTTAGCATCTTCTGGAGAAACTCTCTGGTTTATCATGCGATAATTGGTTACGGAACAAAAACATAGTGTTAGCATCAGCCTCAAAGCCCTCGCTAACCATTATATCACGGAAATATAATGCATTTCGCAAATCGTAGTTGAAAATGAATCCTCGGATAATTGTATTATAGGTGACATTATCAGGAGGGCATCCAACTTGCCTCATTTTGTTAAGGAGCTCAATAGCTGTATTCATAAGACCTCTTTTGCAATACCCCTTAATCATTGTATTGTAAGTTATATGATTGGGTACCATACCCCTTGATACGAGAACAGAGACAAGGTTTTCAGCATCTTTAACACGACCAGCCTCGTACATGATGTCAATCAGAATAGTGTAGATGACTATATCAGGAGCAATTCCATTAGATTCCATCTCCTTAAGCAATGCTTCCGCTTCATCAAGTTGTGCATTTTTACATAGCCCGTCAAGTAAGGCGCCGTAAGTGCAAACAGTTGGTTTTATTCCATACGTTTGCATTTCTTTGAACAACTGACGTGCCATTGGGATCCTACCAGATTTACCCAAACCATCTATGAGAGTGCCATAAACCACTACATTAGGGGCAATCCCTTGCTCAAACATTTCCTGCAACACGTCAAGGGCTTTGTCGATACTGTTAAGTTTAACATATCCATTGATCAAAGTACTATAAGTCACAACATTAGGGTGGCAGTGAGTTTGTACCATTAAATCAAATACCTCTCTTGCCTTGTCCATTTGGCCGCACAAGCAATAGCCATCCAATAAAGTACTATAAGTAATTACATCAGGAGCCACACCGTGTTTAGTCATTATTTGTATAATGGCTCGTGCTTCATCAACCATCCTGTCCTTACATTGCATGTCAATCAACATATTATACATAGAAACATCGGGTGCAATGTTGCTTTCAATCATCCCAACCAACATATTCTTCGCCTCCACCCTCCGACCTAGAATGAACATTCCTCGAATCAATGTGTGATAGGTGATCACATCTGGACTGATGCCCTCGGTTTTCATGGCTGAAAAAAGGTCCAGGGCCTCGGTTAAGAGTTTGTCTTTGCAGAGACTATGGATAATGGTATTGTACATGATAAGGTCAGGCTTACAACCCGAGGGGCTAGAATTCATTTGGCGAAGCAAGTGGAGAGCGCCCGCATTATCCCCAATCCTGCAAAGACCTTTCACTATGGTACAATAGGTAACTATACTTGGCTTAATGCCTAGCTTAAAGACAGCTACGTCCAACAAAGCACCAGCTTGCGGAAATTGGTTATTGTGCACAAGGCCGTTAATTAAGGTGGTAAACAAAACTGCATTAGATTCAAACGGATACCCAAGCTTAAGGGACTTGGCAAGGAGAGAAAACCCGAAATCAACACGGCCTAAGTGGCAGTAACAATTAACAAGGATGCCAATACAATAACAATCGGGTCGGGTACCGGATACATCGAGATGCGAATAAAGAGAAATGACAGTAGAGTGAGGATCTAGTCGTTTGAGTTTGAGCATGGCGGTAAATAACCCAGTAAATTCGATAATCGGAGGTCGCCAAACAAGAGACATCATTTGGTGGAATAGATTAATGGGAAATTGGAGATTATGAAACCCTAATTGACATTGTTCTCTAACATACTCCATAAATTTACGATGATCATGAATAGCAATAAGCTTAGCATTAGCAGAATTGCAGAAATAACGGGAATTAAAATGCAAATGAGGTTGAAATCGAAACCCTAATTTGGAAAAAGGGGAAGACATTTTCCAGTAAAGGGGGAAGGAGAAGAAGAAATAATTACCAGAAAAGTAGAAGCTAACCAAATGGTTTAAGAAATAATTGCAGAAACGGCGAGCGATTTGCAAAAGGGAAGTGAGTCTAATGAACCCCGATTCAATTGAATCTCGAAATTTGGCGAACCTTTGACCATCTAACCCGTCATGAAATGTAGGTGCTGTTTGCCCAAGCTTTAAAAGTGTTTTTGTAACTTAAAAAGTTAAAGTTAGGCAAACACTATAAATTAGACATATCTAAAACCCCTTTTAAGAAGCCAGAAACTGATTTTTGACCCCTAAAAGTAGAAGTAGATACTACTTTTTACAAAAATGTCAAAAATCCAATTCTTTTCACCTTGTGCCAAAAACATCAAATATTTACGCCTTTTTTTCTTGCCTCCATGAAACCTATACCCTTTATATACTGTATTACATGGCTATTGTTCGTAATTTCATCGCTACTTCTCTTATGAATATGAGACGATTTTGAACTTTGTAATATAGACATGTACCATTTTTATTTATCGGCATAATTTTGATTTGACAAGGGCGTAAAATTATAATTTTGAACGACATTCATATAGTTTTTGTATAATTGTTCAATGATTACATAATTTTTTTAAACATTATTTTGTATTCAAATGATGATTTTACAATTACCATGGTTAAAAAAAAAGCAAAAAAGTTGATGGAAGTAGATTAGGCCAAACATATCAATTTTACAAGAAGGAGTTTTTACAAAAGCGTGACCAAACAACCAAATTTTTTCCAAAAAGTAGCTTATGAATAAACTCCTTTTAGAAAGGAAAAGTTATTTTACATAAGCAAGGCCAAACAGCACCGTAAATAATATATACTCGTGAATTGACAACTAGATCTGTCAAATGGATCGGTCGGGTTAGATTACGTGTCTCATCATATGGGATACGGTCAGCCACTCAGCCGGTCAGATATGGTCAAAATTAGTAGCACCAAAACGGACAAGTTCGATTTTATTTTTATAAAAGTATTTGATAATAAATTTAAATAAGTGAAGGTAAAACTTTGATTATAACTCATTTGCATTTCTTATCCAAACTCATTTTCTAATCAATCTCTTTGACCCTATTAGTCTAAAGAACATCAGTCACCCTAAAATAATGTCCAAATACCATGGATACGTGTCGGACACGACCCAAATACCATGGACACGCAATAGAACACTTGCCCAAATAAATATAAAAAGTTACACGGTTTTATAGGTGTCTGACACGTTTAGGCGTGTGTCCGATGAGTGTCGGACAAGGGACGATTGTTCAAGAGAAGTGGTCCGTGCTACCTGGGGTCAAAATACGGGTACAGAAATAGTGTCCAACGACTATTTTCTACAGTATTATTTTTTAAATCAAAAAATATTTTTTTAGAAAATGAAACAAATTTAATATTAATCATACTTAGTTGGTTACATTAATTATATTGACATAACAATAGAATTTAAGTAATTTTATTTTTTAAATACTCCCTCTGATTCACACAAAAGGTAACATTTACTCTTTGATGATCAAACTAAAAACTTTGACCAAAAATATCGCTAAAAGTATGAAACTTTGGAAGACTAAACTTATACGGATTCGTCATGAAAAAGTGTCATAAAATTTTATTTTTTGTACAAAAAAAGTGGCGTATAAATGAAGAAAAATACGGTCAAAGTATCGCCTCGAAGACCACTCAAAAGGAAGTGTTACCTTTGGTGTGGGGATGAGATGGAGAGTATACAGTACTCGGTTCCTTGGTTTATTAAAGAAAAAGGAACGTACATCAGATGTATTACCTCCAACTTTTTTATTTTTGAGCATTTATGTATATTTTTTTTTTTTTTTTGAGCTTATTTCCTCAAACTCTATTTGTTTATGAGCATGTGTATTTTTTTGAGCATATTAAAGTTTATAAGTTAGATTTTGATATTTTTTCCCGTCAAAACTCAAATTTAACTAAACTTATATGTAATGTTATTGAGTTTTATTTTAATGTTTTAGAACTTAATGTTTAAGTGAATAAACTCAGAAACTTTATAGCAAAACTCATAATTTTTAAAACAAACCTTAATTTTTTTATTAAAATGCTCAGAAAAAATAGAGGTGGTGGTAGTACCTCAGATGTATAATCTACTTACTGTTATTATTGACCCAATACATTGGTAATTTGGTATCCACGAAAGTTAGTAATCTTTTTTTTTTTGACAACAATACATAGCATAGCTTACAATAGAGCTTCCTGGGCAAGATTATGAGCTATCCTATTCACTCCCCTAGGACAAAAACTAAGAGAACAACAGTGGAAATGAGACGCAACAGACTTAATATCCTGGATTATGCAATTAACAGATGCTATCGCCTTCTCCACTCCAGCAACCTGCATAACTAAATTAAGGCAATCCGTAACAAGTCTGATATGGAGCAACCCTTTGTCCAAGGCCCATTTGAGCGCCATAAAAGCAGCATGTCCCTCGGCATGGAGAGCAGAAGAGGCAAACGTCCGAGCATTGGCAGTAGATCTTAAGGTTCCATTATTGTCTAACAAGCACCACCCCATGCCAGAACTTCTATCATCTCTCCAAGCAGCATCACACTTAATAGTGCAAATATTCTCACACACAGGCTCACCAAATATTCTAGTAATCTAATCCCTCTACTTTGTCTAACAGTGAGCATCTACAAACATCTCCAACAACTTGCACTTCTTCCCCTTCCCTCATATGCCACAAAGCCATATGTTATCCCTCTCTCGCCTTTCATGCCATCACGCTGGCGTGCCCTTTACGTGATTCATCATTGTTGCCAGCGGTAGTTGACGTGTTTGATGGTGGTTGACGGCAGCAGTGGCGGTGGGGGAGGAAATGGGATGGGTAATTGAAAGGAGAACAAATGAGAAATAAATGAGCGGAGTAGTATGGTCAGAAGCATACTGTGTGAATCACCCCTATGAAAATATTGCAAATTTAGCAAGTCATGGCATAATTCTACGGCCCACTCTTACAAATTCACGAGCCGTTTTCCATAATTTCACCATATGTGAAACAGTGAACGCAATCATACAAAAGAATCTGATCAAATATTTCAGCAAGATTGTGCATCCATAAAAACAGAAAGCTAATAACATCTCTAGCACGGTCTTTACAATTCCATTAACGCTTCTTGAGGGATCAAGAAGGCCAGCAGCATGAAACTAAAACCTACAATGCCAAACTCTACAATACACCGGGCAAAAGCAGCTCAACTGTCGTCAAGCAGGAGGATTGACTTTAGGCTTTGGTTTCACTTCAACTTCATTCACGCTACGCACAAATATTGCATCTGGCTCATGACTGTACCAAATAAACATCATATTATGTCAAGAGTTATATCAAAGCAGTTTAGCATAATAAGGATCTGAAATGTAGATGTAAATTGGTCTTACGGTTTTTCGCCTTCTTCAAAAGTGTAACTTGAAGCGATAGCCAAGAGACGACCATCTCTACTGAATGACAATGCTGCTACGCTTGTTGGGTACTTTGCATACTGAGAGACAAGATGGATATAGCTTAGTGTTAGGTTGCCGACAAGGGAGCCAAGATTCGCAATTTTAGGATTGCGATTTTTTTTATTATTTAGAATTATCTTTTAATAAATTCTTCCTTATAAATCGTCTGGAAACTTCAACTACCCATTTTCATATGCATCATTTTGAAACAACAAAGTCCTAGTCCTAAAATAAATTGGGCTTGACAACTGTAGAGTTTGGCGAGTTTTATATTGATCATCACAAATCCACTTCAAATTTACTCGTTTGCCTAGGTTTGAAGTCAACAATGAGTACTATCATAATTATTAGACACTCATATTGGGTCATACAAGATACAAATAACAGAGAAAACCAAGCGATTTTATTTACCTGATAAAGCCTCTTTTTGTTGTTTCCATCCCATACATTAACAATTCCATCGCAGCCTCCAGTAGCAAATGTCCCATAGCTGCAAGTTACGAGGATGTCACACACAGTCAAAGAAACAAACGCCAATAGCCCAGTAAAGGGACTTCACAAAAAATGTCTTCAAGAACTGATCCACAGTAATATGGTTTCACGAGTAGCAAAATATTACGGCATACCTATTTTCAGACTCTTCATCCTAATTCCTACATATTATCGGACACTTTCAAGTAAGACTGAATGACATTCTTGAATTCGCAGTACTAAATTCACATTCCAAGAAAAATTGCGAAAAGTTATAGTGTCATCCTGGTTATACATCTCTCACTGTCGATGCTATGTTGGTAAACAATACATGAGCGCTCTTGAATTAGCCGTTGGTGTCATTACTAACAACCTAGCAAAGCATAAGTGCATTGTGGTTTTTATTGCATCAATATAACTTACATTGGATGGAAAGCAATGGCGTTCACAGGATAAACAATGTCTCTTCCCGCTTCAGACCTCCGATGACATTTGAAAGCATATCTGCGTGTTCAGTCACAAGCATCAACTACAAATTGGGGGAGAAATATAACATGTCTGTAGAGCCACACTTTATACACTGAATCAAACAAACATATTTTTCAGAAAGAGAAATTAATATAAATGAAAGTACGCTAACGCAGTTTTCATAAAGTTTATACCATTGTAAGATAATAAATATGTAAATATCATAGCATGGACCTAGAGGTGTTAACCAGTCATCGACTAAGAAATTGAGCTCTCATTGATCCTATTGAAGCTCATGCAGAGCTCGCAAAGACAATGCTTGGATTGAGATTGGTTTGATACATTGTTTTTCTTTTCTTGTTAAAATTATAGTAATTCATAAAAACAACATATATTTAGACAAATCAATGGGTTATAAGATATAACTCATATAAGTTTCAAGCTCAAGATCAGTTTGATCGGTCTCAGGCTGAGACTTGACCCAAACAATTTTAAGGGATTGTTTAGTGGACTCAGCTCACCTCCACCCCTTAAATGAGGCAGAGGTCAAACACGAATCACAGAATTCACAGTACCACACTGAGCACATTGTAGCAAACAAAGAGCCATGTCACACGATATAAACCAAAGGGTAATAAAACAGCGGGAACTCACTTCTTAACTTGACCAGCTTCAGACATATCAAAAAACTCCATTGCTACTCGACCTTCAACTGAGCTGAGAGCATAACCTGCCAATAATTGAAACATTAGTTTAGATATTTACTTAAACCTGAACAACAGCAAAAAAAAAGATCACTTGTACATAGACTTACAACTATAGCTAAACGCCGTCAAAAAAAAAAAAAAAAAAAAAAAAACTACTGGAACTTTCTACAGCTAAGTTGTCATTATGTATCGACTCACATTTTATTGTCGTTAAAAACTGAGACATTTTATGTGATTCCAAGTTCCAACAGTCTTACAAAAGGATATAAATGCCTCACAATATTATGCCACATCAACACACAAGTCACAACCTAACCTAGTTTAATCATATGACTCACTTCGATCTGAAAACTTGACAGA
>JAGPOY010000466.1:0-23622 GCA_018983105.1 Silene uniflora | reverse complement strand
GTCACGTTAAGGTTATAGATGAAATAGCTATAACTCTAACGTTCCAATATTGCTTCTCTAAGTACCGTTACTTGATGGACACCCTACACTATCTAATCTTCCTGGAGATCTTCAGTAGTAGGCCGTCTCTATCGTGATCATAAGCTCTTCATCTTGGAGCTTGTTTATAGACTTGATCGAGTCTTCACTTGAGTAATCATCAACTTGAAACTTGTTACAGTCACAATGACGCTTTAAGAACTTCTTCAATGATATAGCTCAAGTTTCCTATATCATTACTCTGAAAGATGCTTGAAAGATATCTCACAAATCGTCAACGTTTGCTTCGTATATGTTTATTGTAAGTTTTCAATTGATTAGTCAATGTTATAGCCAGCCAAGCTATATATAACTCTTCTTGAATATCATGAGATACTATAAGACAACTTAACAAACTATTACGAGCATACGTAGCATTATCATATATATACTTGTCACTTATCAAAACTTAACATATATCTTATATGGTCCAACATTCTGCCAAATAAGACACAATGTCTACTCGGCCGAGTAGACACTATTCGGCCGAGTAGATCCTTAGTAGAAAACGAGGTATTACACAAAATGCACTGGAAAGGACTCATGTTGATCTGTGGGCCATGTACACAGCCTGACAAGCTACCTTGAGTGACCGCTCCGGACCCTAGGTTTGGGCCGGGTGTTACAAAACGTACTTCGAAAACAAAAATTACGTTTTTTTTATAATTGCTATACAAAATATTTACTTCACTAGTTGAGAATTGAAGAATTGAAATCCATTGGTTAAGTTTTTAAAGCAGTTTAGACTCAATTTGTTTAGAGTTTTTTTGGAGAGAGACTAATTTGTTTAGATTTAGGAAAAGGGTATAGTATGAAAATTTTATAAAAAAAATGTAGGGAATATGTAAAAGGGTAAAAGTCGTATGTGAAAAAGCAACCTCCTACCGTTACTCCTATTAATAACACATAGGATAAAATGGTCATTTGACCAATTCTAATTCTAATTCCAATATCTGTGTTCGATTTCTTGCATCTCTCTGTAAAACCTCTGTTCGATCTAACAAACTTTCAAACAGAAATTCGTTACATCAGGTATTTGCTTCACTTCAAAATCTTTACTCTCTATATTTCATGTTACATTAAATGTCATGCATTATTTTGTACAACAATGCATAATTAGGTTTATAATTTGGTTGTGATTAAAATTCTGATTTAGCAATTATAATGATCTAATTCATAATTACGTTTATTATTTGGTTGTGGTTATGCTAATTTCATTTAGGAGTTGTATTATTCGATCATTTTCAGAGAAAAAGTTATGCCGGAGACAAATGGACCACCTTTGATCTTGGACATTGAAAATTTCAAGGTTAAAAAGCTAGATTGAATGTTTCCAATTAGACGATATATCGCCGTTGGGTAGTTGTTAATGGAGGAAATTTTGAGGATTGTATTTTAATTTGTGTAGGGTGATTTTTCATTTGATGCATTGTTTGGGAATTTAGTGAATGAATTGTTACCATCTTACCAAGACGATGATGGAACAGAAGGGCATGGTGGTATGGGTGCCAATGATGTATTGCCAAACGGGTCTTCGAGAGTTTCATCAGACGCGACTAAATTAGCTCATGGGGCTTCAATGCCTTTGTTTCCCCAAGTAGATACTTTATTGGGGCTTTTTAAAGATTCTTGTAAGGAGTTAATTGATTTTCGCCAACAGGTAAATTGACCCGGCTTTCTAAATTAGGGTTTACGGGATTGACTACAATTTTCAAGGGCGTTTTGATCTTTTGCTTACTTTAGTGTTGTGAAAATATGAAGGTTGATGCAAGGCTTACTAGTCTTAGGAAAGAGGTTTCTGGTCAGGATGCTAAACATAGGAAGACACTTGCTGAGGTTAGTTGGCAATATCTGCTTCTTACTTTTTTCTTTTTTCGTTCAACCTGGACTATACATTACCACATTTGTTCGAACAACAAATGTCAAATCAATTTGTCACGATGGGGTAATTATACTGGACCTATTTCCATGGGGAAATAGACTACTCCACAGATGATTGCACTGGCAAATTTGTTCCGTCAGAAGCTTTGCTTTGCTAATTACATGGCGCAGTACATTATAACTGTGGTTTAAGGACTACCTTACATTTATGGTTTCACTCAGTTCCTAAGCTACATAATAATGATTAAAATAGCTGAAGATATTTTGCTTGACCAGTTTTGTCTAAAAAGTTCCATATTCAGATTTACACAGAAATATTTTGATAGCCGATTCGTTAAATGCACAGTCGTTCTCATGTTTCCTTTTATGTCACCTCTCAGTTAGAGCATGGTGTAGATGGATTATTTGATAACTTTGCACGATTGGATTCTCGTATCTCAAGTGTTGGACAAACTGCTGCTAAAATTGGAGATCATTTGCAGGTAAATGGATCCTGTCAGGAATACCAAGCTTATTTCAGAATAAGTTGGAGATCTTTTGAACTTTGAGTTATTATCGTTATATTGTTTTCCTTGTTACTCAGTATCGTTTTTTTTTTCTTCATTCGTTATTATTATGCATTATTTTTTCTGTTGTACGTTATTTAGAAAACAACATTATTTTAGTGCCTCAATGGTTCCTGCTGTGGCAGTGGCGGGGTGGGGGTTTGATGAACACAACCTTAAATGTTAGTTAAAAACATAAAGAGCCTATTCTTGGATGACATATTATGAAAACTGCGTTGTAAATGCATTGGCCCAATACAGTATTCGAAAACCTAAGGATTGTTTCCATTCCTAAATCAAAGTGGGCCAAACACTCGTCATTCTTTAGTTTGTGATTATTATGGAATACAGTATAATGACTCAATATATTGGTATTAGTCAATTGACGCGATTCTCGAAGCAATTTTTGTTTGAGTTATTTGGAAATAAGTCAAATAACCACTACTTGATAACACAGGGCTAAGGGCGTAAGGTTGCATAGTGCTGATACGATTTCAAATCGATCACATTTCCCCCTTTGATTCAATTTGATGTGTAGCTATTTTTGTGTGTAAAACTTGTATTAAAGTGTTGTGGTCGTGTGTGTGTGTGTCGTTGGAGTGATGGACCGTAGAACACATCGAGACATGACCACGGATTGTCATGGTGTGGGCTTGAACGTGATTTTATCTTCCCAGAAAGCGACAACTCATACCCTAGCACTTGTGGTTCACGTTGACCATAGTAGCAGCAAAACTGCAGAAGTCTTGGTAGATGCTAAAATAGTTGATTCTTACCTACCTAGTGAAGCTAACTCCAACTACCGAAACTATAATGTCGTCTTCAAGAATTTTGGCGGCTTATACTACCAATATATGATTAATCTACAATATTTTTAGTATTCTTAGGATTTGTTTTAGCAGTTCATTAGGACATGAAAATTCCTTAGTTTTTTTTTAGCATAGATAGTACCTTAATATCTGTACTAGGTCATTAAGAAGAGACAGGTTAATTAAACAACATTACCCCAATGACTCTAGAGTTCTCACAAATTGCGGGGTAGGGGGGTCGGATGTAGGCAACCTTACCCTTGTGTTAGCAACATAAATAGGCTGCTTTTGAATGACCCAAAATGAAAATTGCGTCCACAACTGCATCGAATGACTGATACTTCACAATAAAAAGAAGTGAGCCAGTTTAGTGAGCTATTTTGCTTGATTCCATCATAATAAAAGTTTGGTGGTAAAATTCGAGAGTTTTTCTCAGAAGTTCAGGTTCAACTTTTTTGTGTTTGTGTTTTATTTATTTATTTATGTATTTTATGAATCACCTGGTTCTGTCTTAAATTTGTGTTTGTATTGAAGATAAGACGCCGAATTTGGACCTTGATTTGATGGTTTGTAGTCTTGTGTGGTGTCATATCTATTGGGACTATGGGTAGCTTACATCTACTACCCTTGCCCTGGGTGTTTGGTTATGAGGCCTGTTATGATGGGGCAAAAGTGCTTATGTTGCATTGATGGGAAGAAAATGACTGTAGTGTTAATACGAATAAGAAAATTAAAACAACAACTGCGCCTCTGAAATACAATCATGAACAGAGTTGTTTCCACAATTCTGTGGTACGGTTATCTCTTAAGCAAAAGGTGAACACATCATCACTGATGCAAACCCAAGAGAGTTGGGAGCAATGTAGGGGGTGTCTTAAGCACACAGTAGAAAGGGAAGGAGTAAGACTACTACTAGAGTACTGGTACACAACCAGTTAACGAGCAGTAAACCAGCAGAAGCCACATTGCTGAACAAGAGACTAGATGGGGGCATGGTCACAAATGGAAAGACAAAGCCCGAGCATGCTGATGGGTGCAGCCAACCGAGGTCAGACCTGCAATGCGTAACCGATACCTGAACAATCTGATATGAGGTCCAAGTAGATAGCCATGAAAGTTTCAAGGAATACATGCGAGGAATGTGGTGTTTGAGCAGATCTTGGTTAGCCATGAACAGACACAGAGGTAGCAAGACATGACAGAAGTTTACACAGCAATTATGCAACAGAGAAGTCGCCACTTCTGCCTGGTGAAGCATGCACAACTCTGTTGCCTAAAGCCGGAAGTGTTGAAGATGCACAAACAAAGGGTAAGAGTAGCACAACAGTCCCTAGCAGCTTCCAAAGAGCCACCATCAGGTCGAAAGTGCAACACGTGTACATATATGACATGATTGTGGCAGCCATGACGAAACTTTTATTAATTGTATATGACCTTGAAGGTAAAGGTTCCAAAAATTAGGACAATTATTTCGAAGAAAGGGAAGATGATATGATTTCGAAGTGATCATATCTCGGAGCTTTGATTGAATGTGGTTTATGAGCTGATTGGCATATCAAATTTCTATTGAAGTAATGCGGCCGTGTGTGCGTCGATGGATCGGAAGCATGTTGAGAACATGAAAAGGGCTAGTCAAGTTGTGGGCTTGAAGTGATGCTGTGTGCATATAATGGACTTGGGTGATTTCCGCATTCCACAAGTGAGAAAGCAACATAGGAGACTTCAAGTGCTAGAGGACTTGTTGATCAAGGTGACTATGGTAGCACCACAAATCTTGGTGGATTCTAAAACACGCAGTGCTTGTTTACGTATGACTCTAAGAGGAGATAATATTTTTCTTGTTCAAGAATTTCATCCAGCTTATACTACTAATATAAGACTAAACATTTCACTCTATTTCAGTTAGGATTACTCTACATTATTCTTTAAATGGTTAGACTCCTTTTAGCCACAAATTAGCAGTTGATCAGGACTTGAGGATCCTTAGTTTTTTTTTTTAGATAGGACCCTTAATAATTAATATCTATGAATTAGACTATTAGGCCATTAAGGAGTGACAAGTTAACGATTAATAAAAAAGTTTGGTAATAAAATTCCAGTGATTTTCTCAAAAGTTCAGGTCGAATTTTTGTGTTTGTGTTTCTTGATTTTGTGTTGAACTTCTGGCTGCATTTGGGGTTCTAGAGTAGAAAGACACAGGTCATCCAAGGTCTAATCGAGTTCAACCACGTACGACAAAGGCTCATACGTATTTGTTCATATGCTTGTTCAATTTTGGATTTGGTTGTCCAAATCCTTGTATATCAAATATTTATTGAGCTTCTGCTTACGCATTCATTTCACATCTGACCTTCCTTACCCGCTATTAGTAGAGGAGCCCTTGAGAGCGTAATATTTTTGTAGTTGTTTATAAAATCAATATATATGTTGTGTTTCAGCATTTCAATTTTTGTTTTATTG
This sequence comes from Silene uniflora, assembly GCA_018983105.1. Taxonomy (NCBI): domain Eukaryota; kingdom Viridiplantae; phylum Streptophyta; class Magnoliopsida; order Caryophyllales; family Caryophyllaceae; genus Silene; species Silene uniflora. Next base: position 17,849 of record JAGPOY010000466.1, on the reverse strand, counting down.
AGTTAAGTTTGCATTTGAATGTGTTAGGTTTTCATGATTGTTTTTTTTATATGTATTTACTTCTGTTGCCAGAGTGCTGATTCCCAGAGAGAAACCGCCAATCAAACTATAGATCTGATCAAGGTATTACACTTTGATGTCATTTGAAAACTAGCATGTTGAATTGGTCTAATACTCTAATTCATCATATATGGTTGAAACAATTGCAGTACATGATGGAGTTCAACAGCACCCCTGGTGACCTTATGGAACTTTCACCGCTGTTTTCTGATGACAGTCGTGTTGCTGAGGCAGCTTCAATTGCTCAGAAGCTACGTAAGATGTCAAACTCATATCATAAACCTGACTTTACATGATGTGCTTTTGCTTACCTGATTACTTTTTACATATATTTTCTGTTAGTGGTATACAATGTAATGAGTGCTTGATTATATATATGCTGTTCAATATTCAGGGCTGCTGTATTTTCTTCTTATTTTTATTTTTAAAGTGGAAATGCAGAGTTTTTCATAACCCATGATCTTATAACAGGGCAGTTTGCTGAAGAAGATATAGGAAGACAAGGGATAGGAGCGCAATCCAACATTGGAAATGCCACTGCTAGTAGAGGATTGGAAGTGGCTGTTGCCAATCTTCAGGAGTATTGCAATGGTAGGTCTGTTGTTTCGCAAGGAGGATTTTATCGTCGACACCAGTTGATGAGGATTGGCAAAAATTTTGGTCGACAAGTCTACCAATGCAACAACGGAAGAGTTCATAGTTCATTTTTAAATGTCTAGCAGTTGCCATTTTAATCAGAGAATTATGCCTATCCTTCTTCCTGAAAAACCAAAAAAACGAGAAGTTAATCTGCGTATAGATTTAGAAGTAAATATCTTCTTAAAAACATTAACGGTGTGCTCTGGTTTTTAGAAGCAAATATCTTCTTAAAAACATTAACTGTGTGCTCTGTTTTTTTATGGCAGAATTGGAGAACAGATTATTACAAAAGTTTGACTCTGCATCCCAGAGAAGAGAACTTTCAACCATGGCAGAATGTGCAAAAATTTTATCCCAGGTAACCTAAGTGTAGTCTGTAGTTTTCTCAAAAAAAAAAAAAAAAGTTTAGTCTGTAGTGATCCATTTCCAATAGCTATTTATAATTTTGACTGCATGCATAATTTTATCACACGAAGAGTGTTATTGAGGTACATTTATTCCAGTATCTCAAAGATGATCCTCTTTTGGCGTTAGTGTTTTGATCATTCTTGTTGGATTTTAGTCAGAAATATAAGATTCTAACTGCAAAAGTGTACTGCATTTCCGCAATTTACATTCTGTACTTATTTTGCTTCTTGAGGTATAGCCTATGCATATAAGCAAGTCTTTTATAGGGTTGTTGACTACAAATAATTTAATTTTTTCCAGATTTTAGCACCTGTCTTCTTACGTTGGTACTTTGTTTTTCCCTTCTTAAATTTAAGATCTTCCAAGGTTTGATAAGCCATTAACTTAATTATATACTCTCTCCGTTCCGTTGAATTCCGTACGTTTGTTTAATATATGTGAGGTGTATTTTAATCAAACTTATGGAATTCAACTGAACGGCAGGAGTATTCAACTGAACGGCAGGAGTATGTATTTTAATCAAACTATAGGAAATTGGTTTAATAGAACTTGAATACAATTAGTATCATCAAGAGACTTCTAAGACACACTTTGAAGAGAACACACAAATTTTTATGCTTCTTGTGGCAACATGTATTCGACATCTTATGTCGTTGCTTACTTTGTCACCTTTTATTTTATTTTATTTTTTTTCCCGCAAACTCGCTAATCATAGTGGATTTCATTTTGGAAACATGCTTGGGTACAATGACGTTCCATGTTTGTACTAGTAGATTGGATTCATTGGACTTAAAGGTCCATGCAAGTTGTGTAACAGTGTAAGCCACAACTATATAGGATTAAGGTCCATGAGCCTTAACTTAAAGCTTTAGCCTTTTTGTTGAGATGGTTCTTTGACATGATAAAGACCTAAAGATATCAAAGAGTCGAATCATGGGAGTCCATAGGCCATACGTACCAAAACGGGCATAAGTGAAATGTCAGGTTGGGTAGGAACTAGGAGGAGGCCCTATGCATTACTGCATTTATTCATGCTTGTGAGCTAGTGGGTTTCATGTGAGGGGGTGGGTTAGTTGGAACCATTGAGTGGGTCCTCGGTCCTTCACCAGAGGTTTTTGGTTGTGATGGTTTGTTTGCAACTTCTTTATGAGGGTTTCTGCGTTTGACATTTAGGTAACTACTCCCTCTTATTTTTCTACTCATAAAAGATTCAAATAAGTTATTAAATGAAATAGGGGGAGTATATTTGGGGTTGAATTCACTTAAACTGTTGTCTCTAGTTCAACCCTTTTTTGGCCTTCAACTGTCTGCCATGTTTTGGATCGAGGATGCCTGCTTCCGCTAGTAGACTTTCGTAGCTAAGAGCTCTACTGACAAATTTAATCTCTCTGCTGTGTTTAGCTGTGAGAGGAGGTTTCATGCTTGGAGGGACGACCCTTCCTCCAATTCGCAATTGTAAAGCCAACCAGTGAACCAACCTTATTTCTGATTTTCTTCTATGGATGATGTACTTCTTCTTTGTATCATACAATACTATATTGACCTAGTCCCTGAAAGGTTTTCTGCCATTTAAAGGGGGTCAAATGTACCCTGCTTTACTCGTGTGTTGAAAGTACTTTTTGAAATGGCCCACTAAGATGATCGTATTCAGATAGCATTGACTGACTAATACTTAACAGTTAACACTATAGAAATGGGTACAGTTTGGTGTGACGTGGGTTTATGGGTGTGACGTGGATTTAAAGAATCAGCAGTAAGTGTTTCATGGTCACCTTTTACATTGCTTGAAATTAGTATTGATGACTTTGGTCGTCTATTAAAAAAATACCCAACAAAGAGTAGCTTCCCCCGCCTTGACAGTTTCTTCATGTTAATGGTTTGTGACTTCCTGGTATCCATCTGACAATTAGTGAATTTTTTTTCTAATTTTCAAAGAATACAATTGAGTGATGTATTGTTCCAGTACATTAGCATGTAGCAACCTTTTTCGTCATTGATGAAACTTCTTTGCTTTCTGCTGTTGACAATTCAATTATTTCAATGCTTTTTGTCGTTGAATATTGGTTATGGATGTGTGTCATAAATAGAGAAGTTTATTTGTTTATTTTATCTTCTGTAAACCTATGAACTAAATCAATTAGTTACCTAGCTATGCCAGGGTGACATACTGACATCAGCTTGTAAACCAAGCCATTGATAGTCTGTCGATGCCTGTTGGCGATGTTTTGTGGGGTTCAGAGCTTTTATTCGAGTTGCTTAGGCTGTCTGTGGCTCTTGTTGTATTCCATTACTGACAAAAAACTGTTCCGGACATCTCGATTCCTGACTTTGGTAGGTTGCTTTACAATTTAGAAAGCCTATCCACAAACTATTGCTGTCACCATGAGAGTTCTTGACAAACAAACAAGAATTTTGGTAAAGGAATATATACTGTAGTTCTTAGTAAAATCGGGCCTCCAGGTGTGTGTGTAGAATCTTGTAGTCAGAGTCATATAAAAGATTCTATGTAACTTTATACTTTTTAAACTCCTGTCTTGGTCTCATGATTTTGGCGTCGGTAATAGACTAAAAGAAGTCTTCATTTTTGTTCTGGCATGGTTCATCAAATATATGGTTTTGGTCCAAAATTATAGGAATGTTTGCAGTTTATCATAATTTGCGACCAATGGCTGTTTGTTATTTGCCGACCAGTTTAACAGGGGTAGCAGTGCTATGCAACACTACGTAGCAACGCGGCCTATGTTTATTGATGTAGAGATTATGAATGCGGACAATAGGCGTGTCCTTGGTGAGCAGGGTTCACAAGCTAGTCCTAGTGATGTTGCTCGTGAACTATCTTCACTATACAAGGAAATAGCAGGTTCCGATAGTACCCAAATTTGCCTTTTGGTTTATTTTAAAGGGGAAAAGTGACGCAAATAAGATAGTTTGCTCTTGTTTTATCAACCCTTGTAAATCTGACCCTAATTTGCAAACATTTTCAGATACGGTACGGAAAGAATCTGCGACAATAATGGCTGTATTCCCTTCTCCAAATGAAGTAATGGCTATCCTGGTTCAGGTACGTTAAAGGTCCAGTCATCCTGCTCTCTTTAAGTTCAGGACTTATTAATAGAAACTATGTTCCTTGAAGTGGTGGAAAATTATATATGTTAACTGTAGAATGCTCCTGTTACTTGTTACAGAGAGTTTTGGAACAAAGAGTCACCGCCCTTTTGGACAAGCTATTACAGAAACCATCTCTTGTCAATCCACCTCCAACCAAAGATGGTGGTCTCCTAGTAGTAAGTTTTGATTCCATCTCTTCGGCTGCCCTCTTGAGCATGGTATTAAATCTGGTGAAACCGCAGCAGGATGAGTCATTAAGGTTTTAAAAGTTACCGCAGGTCTGCGACCATATTTTGAGGTGGTATCAGCTGCATATATGAATTATGAGGCAGCAACCGAAATTAAGCTGCAAGTATTAGTCTGCAACGGCTGATTTTGAGATCAAGTCTCAAGCCGATATTTAATACCATGCCTGAGCCCTGTCTCTTCTGCTGCTTTTGAGTTAAGTCCCGATTGTTAATTTAATGTCGGTGCAGTACCTCAGAATGTTGGCTGTGGCGTATGAAAAGACACAGGAGCTTGCAAGAGACTTCCGGGCAGTTGGCTGCGGGGATTTGGATGTTGAGGGTATCACTCTTTGTTTCATTTGGTCATTCTTTGGTTCATTGCATTTCATTTACTCTCAAAATTTCAAGTTACTCTGGCAAGTGACAGATCTTTAGCTTGCCAGGTTGGTCTATGGAGGGAGTCTGACACTCCTGACCGCAGTAACTTTCATTGAAAAGCTGGATATGCACCTTTTAAAGAGGCTCCAGTTAAAATTAACTTATGTCGAGAGGCTCCAAATTAAAGTAACAATTAGTGAACGTCCCTTGGGCACCACTCTCATTCAGGATGTTTGTAGTTGATAATGATACCAAGCAGGATAGAGAAATCTTTTAATCTTGCAATAGACAATATATGATGAATTTTTTTCGTTCCAGGCTTAACGGAATCATTATTTTCCGCGCACAAAGAGGAATACCCTGCACATGAACAGGCATCTCTTAAACAATTATATCAGGCAAAGGTTGGACTTTTTGGTGAATAAGTTTTGTAATGTCTCTCAGAAATATTAGTTTCTTATCTACAACCATGTTTCAATTTATGATTTCTTCGCCTTTAATATACCTTGTAGATGGACGAACTGCGTGCTGAAAGTATGGCTGATGTAAGTGGAACTGGGTCTATAGGAAGATCCAAAGGTGCTTCTATAGCTTCTTTCCATTATCAGATATCTGTGGCCGTGGTGACCGAGTTTGTGCGTTGGAATGAAGAAGCAATATCTAGGTGCAATTTGTTTTCATCACAGGTAGGTCTTCTATGCATCTACTTTCCGATCTTTGTACTTTGCATGATATTGTGGGGCACATTTGCTAATGCGGCTGTTTCGATTTATACTTTTATAGTTTATCGAATCTAAATGCTTCTATATCCTTTATTTCTGTTATCTCATTTGCTTCGCTGACCACAAGCCTTCCAACACTTTATATCTTTTTAGTATTTTGTGGTTTTAAATTCACGAGCCTGATAGTAAAACCTTCTCTCTTCTTCAACTTTTGTATCTCATTTTAAGTAAATTAGGCATTAACTATCGGGTAAGAGCTATTTGTAAATCAAAAGATACAGTCCATCTTTTCATGACTTCATCTATGACTCATTTGCTGTTCTGAGTTATTCACTAGTTGTACGTGTTCTATCCTCAACTTGCAGTGCCTTTGGCCATTAATTGCTATAAATGTCATTTCGAGGCTTACAAGCTAATTGACATTATGGAGGAACTCTTCTATGCTATTCAATAACTTACATTATTTTTAATAATTTAAGGATTCTGTTCAACCTAGTTTTGCGTATCATAAAAGTTCGGATGGATCAAACAAGTTCAGGTAAGTAGTTTACAAACAACTAAGTTGTGAAAGTTTAGAAAAGATCTGATATGTTCAGGAATTTTCAGAAATTAATTCAAATAGAATACAGCCAACAAGGTAGCAGTTGAAGCAAACTGACCATTAGTGTCTAGGTGAACTTCGCCACTTGGCATTTGAAGTTGTACTGCGTAAAATCTAATTTGATTTTCTGTCATCTTTTGTTACATAATATACTTCGGGCATTCCTTTAGTAACAAAATATTCATCATCCATTCCTTTGTTACTATAAAAGATGTGAATAAAAACATGATAAGAGACATGACAAAATACGTGAATAGTATTACGATAAGCTAATAAAGGAATAGTGTTTATTGTATGATCTGATTAGTATATGTCTAATATCAAAGGAATGTGCTTGTAATATTCCCTTTAGCTTGTACTATAAATAGGGGAGCTTAGGACTTGTTACAACCAAGCTAAGTCCCAAGTGTTCTATCTTCTAAAACTCGTCTTGTAATCTCTCCTTGTAATACAAGTTCCGTTTGTCTATAATCAAAGTCTTATTGCTTCTTATACTATACTCTCTCACATAGCTTGATCCTGATAAACCTACTTAGTGGTTGTACTTACTATATGTTCATAATCTTGGATTCTTGGTATACTCTTCATCCATTCCTTCTATTTAAAGCACATGGGATGTTTCTAGTTTCTACTTTTCTCTAGATAAATGCTGACAGTCGTAATATTTTGGCAGCCATCTATTCTTGCATCCAACGTTAAAGCTGTGTTCACTTGTCTCTTAGCCCAAGTAAGTGGATGGCACATCAGCTATTGTTTATTTTCTATTTTTCTTGACTCACATTTGGAAACTGAAATGGGATATCTATTCTTATGTTCACTCAGGTTAGTCAGTACTTAACAGAAGGTCTTGAGAGGGCTAGGGACGGCTTGAATGAAGCTGCAACTTTGCGGGAAAGATTTGTCTTGGGAACAAATATTAGCAGAAGAGTTGCAGCAGCTGCTGCTTCTGCTGTAAGTGCTTCATACTTGAGCATTGCTTATCTCACGGGACATTTATGAGCTACAACGATGTTATCTGAGTGCCTCAAGGGCTCCTGAAGATGGTGGGGGTAAGGGTGTGGTAGATTTAAACAACTTTGCCCCTGTGTTAACAACACAGAGAGGTTGGTTATTTCCAGATGAACCATGATGAAAAAAAAGAGGTCAATAATTGCATCAAATGAGGGCTACTTTATAATAAAACGAAAGCACGACTAATAATCTAATATAGTGAGCCATCTTATTTTATTCCATCAGAATTTGAAACAAAATAATACCGAGTATTTGGCGTCATTTAAAATGAAATTGAAGAAATACATGGAGGCAAAAAGTTGATAATAATACTAATAGCATTCTAGAAATTGTAATTGCTTACTATATCGGCATACATTAAAACTACTAAAAGGACTTGGTTAACTTTTATTTTGACTTGATTTGTAAGATTTAGGTGGAGTAATGGTAATTACACCTAAAAATTGTTGTTAGGGACTCTTATAATTATTCTAATGAGAATGCTTACCTTTTCCCAAAAACTTTTATTTTGAAGCTTGACAGCTCCCGCGTACTGTAAAAAAGTAAAAATTGTTTTTTTTGGAGAATCCTTGCATGACACACTGGATGTTTATTGATCGTTTACAGGCAGAAGCGGCTGCTGCAGCTGGTGAAAGCGGTTTCAAGTCCTTCATGGTTGCTGTACAACGTTGTGCCAGCAGTGTCGCCTTGGGGCAGCAAGTATGTCAATGCCTTTTTTAATCGGAACTATTGTGCACTGTACTATTCCCTCCCATTTGTTTTCGTTCCCACTCGCTGTTTTTGGCAAAAAAAAATTATTTCTTCCCACTTCTCTTACTTTCTTCTTTTGGTAAACATTTTTGTGACCTTTAAGCAATTTGTCTTTATGACCATATAAGAATTACAAAAAATGTCCTTCGCTTAACATCCTAAATATTTCAGCTTTATTTACTCCAACCTCATTTGTTTAGCCTAACCCCATTTATTGTTAACTAACCATTATAAACCTAACCACAGTACTTAGTACTCCTAATAACACCCTCTCTCCTTTTCACTTCCGGTCACCCAACACCTTAATCTCGATTTCCTACCACCAATGCCTCTTATATAACCACCAACTGACCAACATTTTCTGACCACCCTCAATGTATTCCCTTAACTCAGCGCGCCTCACCGCCTCACTCCTACACCTCCGCGCGGCCCACTCTATGTCCCAGATCTGTTGACCAACATTTGAAACTCCACTCACCACCACCATTTCGTCCAAATATTCACGATCGCCATCTGCTCTTGGCTCGTTGTGAAGGTGGCGGTTGTGTGAGCTTTAATTGTCGTGTGTTTCGCTGATGGTGCAGGTGTCATGGTGGTGTAATGTGTGGTGGTGGTGGTTGGCGTGGGTTGGGTTGGGTTGGGTGGTAGGTGGGTGGTGGTTGTTGCAAGGGGTGGATGGTGGTGTGGGATGAGGTAGACTTGTGCAGAGTGGGGAATTGTGTGGCTGTATGTGTGAGAGAAGGGTAGCATAATCTGGTAAATCATTTTCTTAAAAAGTGAAACAAAGGGGAATGGGAAGAAAATAATAGAATGAGAGGGAGTATTTAACTGTATGACGAGCACTCATGACAAACTCATGACAAACTCATGACAAACTCTTCTCTGCAGTATTTTGCCAATTCCATCTCCAGGCTTTTGCTGCCTGTTGACGGAGCACATGCTGCATCATGTGAAGAAATGGCCGCAGCAATGTCAAAGACGGAGTCTGAAGCTTACAAAGGACTTCAGCAGTGTATTGATACTGTGATGGCTGAGGTATGTCTTGGTTAACTTTTAGTTTTCATTTCTTGACTTGAATCCACCGTTGGATGGATCAGTGTTCTATCTGGTTCGAGGCACAAGCCTGAGCTCCTGTGTTTGAAGAACGCTAATTATCCTTAACTGAGTACAAATTAACTCGTGCAATCTAATTTGTGTGATGAACTGGAGTCTGGACATTCTAGTATGGAATAATTTGGCTCGAGGATTTCCTTACCAAATCCCTGGCCATGCAACCGTGCTTGGATCAATATTTGATTTCTCTAATTTGTTTGTTAGATTTTTGTTTTACTGTGGCCACATATCAGTTTTTTTCATTGTTGGTTATTCTCTGTCTCTACTTTCTATGCAGGTAGAACGATTGTTATCAGCTGAGCAAAAGGCAACTGATTTCCGCTCACCCGATGATGGGTTTGTTCCTGATCATAGGCCTACAAGTGCATGCACTAGGTACTGCCTGTTTCGTTCTTCATAGCTGCATTGATAATTTAGAGCTGATGTGTATTCATGGAGCTGCATGTATTGAAAGTCTGTCTATTTTTGTTTTTGCTCTCTCTCTCTCTCTCTCTCTCTCTCTTTTGTTCATGATGGAATAAAGCAAAATGACTCACTAAAGTGACTGCGCTTCTTTCTATTGTGAAGCAACCGTCATTTGATGTAGTTTTCGACGCAATATTCTTTTTCGGTCATTCGGAAACAGTCTCTTTGTGTTGCTAACACAAGGGTAAGACTGCGTACCCCCCCCCCCCCNAATTTGCGGGAGCCATTGAGGCACTGGGGTAATGTTGTTGTTGTCTCTCTTTTGTTCATGTATTCTGTATAGTGTACTAGTGTTTCATGATGCGTCTCTCAAACATATTTTGATTTCAATTTTGGTTCATCACATTTATTTAATCAATTTTTTTATTTTATTTTGGGTTTTTACTCACATTTTCCTTCATTTTCCTTTCGTCCTCTTGTTGTTTCTTAATTTTCCTTTCTTTCTGTTTCTAAATTTCTTAGGCAGTCCACAATCCACATTAGCCGACTGTAAATTCTTATGGACCATGCCAATGTTTCCGAGTGGATTTCTGAATGGTTAATGTGATACTTGAATGTATTTGGCCTCTCTTGCTTTAGAAGGAAGTTCCTCATGTTTTAAAAGTGTATTTTCTGCATTAGTAATCTCCAGAGATGTATTATACTTTAATCAGCTCTCTGCTAGACTCAGATACAGTATATCTTTTCTTATAAGTTAATGCGCTGTTGAGATTCCTTATTTCACAATTTTATTTTGCAGAGTTGTTACTTACCTTTCACGTGTCCTTGAGTCTGCGTTTACAGCATTGGAGGGTCTCAATAAACAGGCATTTCTTTCAGAATTGGTATGGACATCTATTACTCTGTCTACGTATTTGTTCATCATTTGTCCTTAAGGTGCTGGCAATACTGATATTTTTATGCGTCTTTAATTTCTCATCCATAGGCTTGAATTATATATGGTTTTTGACATGCTTAGGTGCTCATATATTTATATTATTGTAGGTTTGCCATATATAAATACGGCTGTCTTGGTTATAAGATACTCTTCTGGTCTGCCTGCCTTGATATATGCTTCAGCTTTGTGTGAATTATATACTAAGCTGTGATTACCTCATATCCCAAATTAATACTCGATCTATCTTTGTTCTTTAGCAGATAGTGTACCAGTGTCCAGTGATATGTTGCCAATTGTAGTTCTCCCAACCAATCACTGTCCTCCCAAATCAGGAGGACAGAAAACATGTGATCACATGGTGACGTCGAAAATGGCGAGGACCTTTGTGTTTTCAACACGGGTAGTGTTGCATACATGATTTCCTTCTTACCCAATCATAGGTGGGAGCCTTTGAGGCAATGGGGTTTGTTGTAATTGTAGTTGAAGTTTAAACCAGAGTTACTCGGACACGTCACATCTCCGGCGTATTCCGTGTCGACACGATAAGATACGGAATACGATACGGGATACATACTGTATACGCGGATTACCGACACGATACTGACACGGCAACGACAATGAAAACATCTTGATCTTGATCTTAATTTTGATGGAAAAACGACGACTTAACTGGAGTATTTTAATACTTATGTGTGAAAACATCAGCAAAGGATGTTGATCATGATGGCAGTGTGTGTGGGAAAAAGGAGAGAGATAGAGAGAAAAAGTGAAAGTGTATTGACTATTGCGGCTGGTGTAATGGATAGTATAATTAGGGTTTTATTTTTCAAAAGAGAAGTTGGGTGAATGACAACTGTAAAATACTAAAAGTACATGTAATATTTTAATAATTAAATTTTACACTCTCTTTCTAATAGAGAGAGTGATATGGGGTAGTGGGGTACTATAATAATAAGAGTAATAGAGTATAAAATTTGTATAAAAACAAAAAATACAGTATAAAGTATTTTTTTTCTCAATATGATTAAAAAAAACATAAAAGACGTATCGTATCCGTGTCTAAAAAATAGTCAAGATACTCCTTTGACCGTATTCCCGTATCTATTAAAATTCAAAATCACGTGTCGGATACTCCGATACGACACGGATACAATACTTTGTATCCGTGTCCGAGTAACATAGGTTTAAACTGGTTTGTTATTAAATAAGCAATGGTATGATGTATAATCGCATACATGCAGTATGGAAGCTGAACTTAGCAAGATAGATCAAAATGTTCAGGTGGTGTTGATTTCAAATAATCTCTTTATCAGCACTGCCTATTTTCTAAAGTTTGAATGTTTATTCTCATTAAGTCAATGATTGGGTTTCAGAAATAAGCCACATTTTCATAGCCTCTTCAATCCCTTCCTACTGAAACACCATGAATGTCTGATCGTTTGTGACACCCTCCTTTTAAATCTGCTGCTAAATGAGTATCACAATTCACAGCTCTTTTCACTTTTCACGGTGGCTTTCACTGCCTTTTTGTTCTTCCTATTCAAGGCACGTGTTTACCACTGGTGGTGTGCGACTATTACTGAACAGTATGAAAGCTCTTTATCGCCTTCATATGGTAATGTATAACACACCAAAGTTTCCATATTTCACTCTCGAAGAAGAAGAAGTGTCTTTTTACTTTTTATTTTTTAAAATTTGGGGAATCAAATGTCCGTGAGATGATTCCACTTGTGCTTAAATCATTGGTGTGTAAATATTTGTCCAAATATGGCGAGTGTGCAAGTAATGTTGGAATAAGGATTGGGTTTAGAGGCTTTCTTGTTAGATGGTGATTCTGCATAGGATATATATTTTGGAGGCTAAGAAGATGGATATATTGAAGGTATCTAGTTTATTGAAAGATTTAGCTAAGCACGGAGGGAGTTGGGAAATTTAACTCTGCGTCCCTATGTTCGAGTCATTCTTATTGGGTCTTAGACGCTTTTGTCTATGAGGGCTAATGAGAGGTTGGATGTCGTAAGCTTACCCATGCGTTTAAAAATGAGACACTGATTTTGAATGGCCCAAAATTTCCTTCAATGCATCGATTGTTACTAGACCCTAGCCCTACCCAAACCCAACCTGAAAATGGCCCTACTCGAAATGACCCATAAGAAGTGGAGCTACATGATTCGATTTAGTGCCAGATTTCATGCTGGTTAAATTTCTTTGGCAGTTTATTCTTTTTGGCTTTGGCCCCTTTTATTCCCAATAACCTCTGCTGATCGTATGATGTATGAACTGCCTGTGGGGATATATCATGAACCTCAAAGATATAACTTAAACCTTTCACTCCCCATGTAAATCTTAAGAATTATGTGATCTTCGAATGTTTGTAGTCTTGAAATTCCTTGGAAAATTACTTTGATGAAATACAACAACAACAACAACAACAACAACAACAACAGAGCCTTAGTCCCAAGATGATTTGGGGTTGGCTGATATGAATCATCCATTGGAACCTCCATGGGTGAACGCACATCTCAAAGCGAAAATATGGAAAGAAAAAGGGAAAACAAAAGTGGTGTGAAACATAGTACAAAAGCCAAAGGAAACTTATAGATTTTAAAATCGAAGTCCTCATTTCGTTTATAAAAACTTAAAAATTATATCGCGAATAAAGATTAAAACGATTTTGAAAATCGGAGAAACTTAATATAAGAAAGTTGTTGGTAAGAAAGTGTAATAAATCCGAAGAGAACAAATAATTTTTAAGAAACTTAAATAAAAACATCAAATACTAAAAATCCACATGTATCATTTCCCTCCATTGTGCCCTCTCCATCACCATCCCCTCATGAAGCTCGAGAAATCTCATATCGTGCTCTATCACTCTTCTCCTTGTCTGTTTTGGTCTCCCTCTACCCTTAGCAACCTTTTCCGTGCCCCAGGTCTCCAACCTCCTAACCGGTGCGTCCATAGGTCTCCTTCTCACATGACCAAACCATCTTAGTCGGTTTTCCATCATCTTGTCCTCTATTGGCGCCACTTTTACCTTCTCCCTAATCACCTCATTCCTTAACCGATCTTTCCTTGTATGGCCGCACATCCACCTCAACATAGGCATCTCCGCCACACTCATCTTTTGAATGTGACAATGTTTCACAGCCCAATACTCAGAGCCGTAAACTAAGGCAGGCCTAATACGTAAGAAAAATTATATATGCTTTTTTTATCAACTCTCACCCCCTGGAGGCGCAATCTCTGTTTCCTTTTTTTGAAATGTAGAGTAGAGTTCTATTTTGAATTATTTATTTATTTGAATTGTTCCAGACTTAACATGGTGTTTTTTCTAGGGAACACGTTTGCACAATCTGCTTCTCAATCACTGGCAGAAGTTCACGTTCAACCCCAGGTATCATCTATTTCCATTGCCTTCCTATATAATGAAACTGGAAGTACTGGCTTTTCCATAACTGCCAGTTTGTATATGGCTTTATTTCCTTGTATCTTTGGTATACCACGTCGTCAATATGTGGTGGTATACTATACCCTAACCATTTACATTGCTTATATTTTATTTTCTATAGATCCTTCCTCTCTATTTATGGCAAATTCTGCCTCTACTTTTACCATTCTAAATTTTCTCATGACCGGCATACCTAAGACGTTATATTTTTTAATTTTTCTGCCATTTCAGTGGGGGGCTAAGGCTGAAGCGTGATATAACTGAGTATGGAGAATTTGTACGCAGTTTCAATGCTCCTTCGGTTGACGAGAAATTTGAAGTGCTCGGAATGTAAGTGTTACAAGAGTTTAGAAATATACTGGTAGATACGTGCTTGTGTGATTCACAACTTATGACATCTTGTTTCCAGATTGGCCAATGTTTTCATTGTGGCACCTGAAAGTCTTTCTAGTCTGTTTGAGGGAACTCCAAGTATCCGCAAAGATGCACAAAGGTAATGATGATACTACTTAGCTTCAAAAGTGTTCGTTATCAACAACCTATGATTCCATGCTTCCCTCCCACCTTGGCCAATTGCTTGCTTTGCTTTAGTTTTACCTCATAGTGAGGATCAACCTCAACTTACCTTTGAGTCTTTGAGGGTTTAACACCTTCACTATTATTACCACTACTATCAAACCACCACCATTAATACTGTTGGTCTTGCTGCAGCCTGCTTCTATGACCACCACCATGATCACGACGATGGCCATTACCACTACTACCACAATTGATATACAATTTCATTTGAACTTTCTATTTCTTATTTATTTATTTATTACAAACCCACCCAAGTAGGAATTTTTATATGTAGGCTAGAGTTTAACAATTGCGGGATCTACTAGTCGCATGGGTACACTCAAATAAATAAATAAGTTAAAAAAACCCTGTTGAAACAAAAACTTATCCAAATAGGAAAGATAAACAAGTGGTTGAGCAGGAGTACATTTGGTTGAGACGGGGAAAGTATATAATAAGATGTATTAAAAGTAATGAAAGTTATTAGGTTAAGACTTAAGAGTAACAATAAGAACATGTTTGAATCGAGGGAGTTAGAGGGAAAGAAAGAAGAGGAATCAGTTTTCCCTCCATGTCTTTAAAATTCCACCATCATACAAAAGACTTGGAAGGAAAACTCTCATGTTCCGTTCCTCCTCTGTTCTTCCCTTGCTTTCGCTTCCATCCCTTCCCTTATCTTACCTCCTCAAATTTTGTCCAAATACACTGTAAGGTTAGTGTTTTGATGTTTTCCAAATCAAGAATCCACCATTCTTGGCAAAGAGAAAAGCTACTTGGTGGATCTTTCTCACTGTGAAATGTCTTGAAATTACGCCAGAGACATCGTTTTTGTAACAAATGGCGGTGGCTAATGTATCACAGAAAACGGAAGAGTAAATTTTTCACTGTATCTTTGTGGATTCTTACAATATCACAGAATATGAAAGAGGACTAAATAAAATAGGGAGATGCTATTTCATACACACATTTTACTAGATCATCGGGTGAAATACCCTTGCGTTTTATATCAGTGAACACATTTAGGGTACAGAATTGCCTTTACAAAGACTCTCAATGACAGTGTGAAAAATGATTACTTGGCGTTTGCATTTTGCAAAATTATTGCCATAATTGACAAAGAAAACCAATTCAATCAACAACATAATGTATTGTAATTTGTTCATAACTGATACAGAGTACAATTTAATTAGGTTTTGAGATAAAGAGAAAAGAGAGAATTAAGTTGAGGGGAAGGGTAAGATTGGGAAAAATTGTGAAAAAATGTGTATGATTTAGTAAAACCGTGTATGAAATAGCAACTAAGATAAGTCCTTCGGCCTATGACTTTGTTTTTATCCTTTTCTTTTTGAGGAAGATTGTTCTTCTTTTCAATCTATCTACATTTTCCTATGCATTGTGTAAAACGTGTTTCTTGTTTGAATTCTAGGTTTATTCAGCTCAGGGAGGACTACAGGTCTGCCAAAATTGCAGCGAAACTGAGTTCATTTATGCCAACTCTTGGTTGATATAAAAATACTAATCCAAATAAAGGTAAAGCATACTTCATTCATACCCCGTCTACAAGTATCCAAAGTAATTGCGCCTTGCAGAACCTTCGCTCGGCTTACCCTATTTGAACAGTTCAATTGAATCTGGGGACCAAGCTGCTTGATAAGTTCTCAAGGTATACCTTCTTATACGGTCGCAGATTGTTAATAAATTGATTTGGAGAGTTTTCATCATGAGTTCGTTTGTCAAGTTTTGGCGGTTTTTCTCAGGCTTTGACATTTTCGCCTTTTCATGGATGGTGTTTATTTGTTTTTCCTTCAATTAGCTTCATAGGTGATCAATATTTCTTGTAAATATTTTAACCATGGAGTTCAAATGTCTCCTACTAATTTTGTACGAACCAAGTGCTATAAGATTCAGTGTTGATGCTTGTGTAATAATGTCGTCGTTTGTGCACTTCATCTGAGTTAGAAAGCTGAGAGTTGGTTTACTCGTTTTCAGAAGTTAAAAAAAAAAAAAAAAACAAATCTAAAGGTAATTCGTTTTTACAAATAGATAACGAGGCATATGATAGAGAGTTTTTGGGATACATAATTATATTTCTTGGATGCTCGACGCCTGGACTTGGTTTTGTTTGGGGATTATTCTCTTATGAGGGGAATAATGAAGGAAAGGTGAACAATAACAAGCTGTATTTATCATTTCCCTTATATAAAAGGTAAAAAGTATATGAACCAAAAACTTTTCATGAAGCTCTGTTTATTTGTCAAGATCGTCTTTCACTTTTCGAGATTAGTCATGGCTTTACATTTAGAAAAACAGGTCAACAATTTTGAAAATTGGAAGAACTATTTGTATCTTTCAACACAATTTCTTCCAAAATAGCAAGGGTTAGATCATCTCCATTTTCGTAAAAGAAATAAAAAGGTTCACCTTTTCTATTTACTTAAAATTACGATTGTAAGATCTAAGATCATTTTATGATGGAATTTGGACTCCTAGCAAAAAAAAAATACTCCGTAGTAGGAAACATAGAGGGCTGAAATGGGGTAATTATTTTCTTTCATGGAATGATTTACTCAATCATGGACCACCATATCTCTCCTCTTTATTTCGCCTAACCGCCCCCCACCCATCACACCACCTAATACTGAGAAATAGCAGTCCAATCTTGATACCCGTAAACTTAAAGAAGTCGGATTCCTTCACATTTGACGACTTGTAATGTTCGGAGTAGTACACAATTGAGATAATATTAACAAACAAGGAACAAGGGAATGAAGAATTGTCTTGCAAAATAAAATGTGCTTTCCGATCACTAATCATGCCATATTTGCAAAACACACGGACGAGTATTTACAACTCTAAAACCATAACTAGAATTGAAAATTAACTCTACGTAAATAAATTAGAGTTATTACTTGATCGACGTGATAAATTGAGAATTAACGTTTATAATTGCGTAATTTGACGAATTTGATTAGTTTTGTGAGGAAGAGACTTTAAAGAAAATTTATTTAAGGAAAGTGGTAAACAACCCCCTTAAGTTTGCTATGATGTGAGATTGACCCCCTCAACTTTTCTTTGGAGTAAACAACCCCCTTAACTTTGCTATAATGTGAAATCAAGCCCCTTCTAATTTTTCTGGTCAAAATCTCACCGGATTTTTCAATTTCTCACCAATTTTTCAGTTTGATTTGCTCGTATCAACGTCACACATTTTGCACTCTTCGATCAATCAATTATTTATCACATCTCCCCCAAATTAAAATCAATGCCATTTTCCGGCGGTCTCCGGGGACCATCGATTTTCCAGTAACATCCGCCATTGTTTCCGACGACCTCAATTTGTCGGATCAACATCATTATTTACTGTACAATTGAATTCTAGGGTATTAATTCCATATTCATGTTTAATTCTTTGTTACTGTTAATTAATATTCCAAATTCCTTTGAATTATTGGCGGTTACTTTGTGGAATTTGCACTCGAAATCT
>JAGPOY010000465.1:5270-28906 GCA_018983105.1 Silene uniflora | reverse complement strand
GAATAGGTATCCAAAGGGGGTTGTGTTCGTACACGAATATACTGGGTTTGAGCCGCACTCATACATAAGAACAAGAGAGTCCAGTTTGTAAATTCAAGGATGTTTCATCCGAAAACCAATTGGATAAACTAGACACCTCTCTCATCTTTTTCCAATGTGGGACTCATATGTGACATTTATATTGTGTGAGCTCTCCTTTTATCTTCGCAAATCATTTTGTAAAACAATGTTATAAAAGGGTGTCAAACAAAACTTATTTAGTGAAATATGATCTGAGCAAATATAAGTTTTCAAAATGTATTCGAGATTAAAAACGTAGTATTCATAAGCACTGATTGGTTGCAGAGAATAACAATTAAAAACACCTTACTCGGTGATCAAGTCATATCCTATTTAGGTGACTAATGATCAAGTATCCAAACGTAACATTGTCTACCCAGTTTATGCTCCAAAGTAGAGTTGTTCATGAGTGGTCCAGTCCATTGAACACGGCTCATCCTGCCCGCTAAAGAAGCGAGTACGAACAAGGCCTTTTAGGAAAATTACAAAAGTATGGCGTACCAACCCATCCTAAATCAGCTAACCCGCTTATCCGTGGGGTAAATTAACGTGAACCCCGCCCATATATTTAAAAAGAATCCACTGAATAAGACGAGGTCGACCAGTATATATATACGACTATACGAGTAATAAAAAAGTGTGGTAAAGAATAAGGAATCCAGTAGGTCTTGCTTGCGACGGGTCGAATCTTGCGACGAGTATTTTGTGAGAGGAAATGGGTAGAGGGGACAAGGTGGGCACCCCCCATGTGCTTCTCCACTCACCCTTGATGGTATTTTGTGAGAGAATATGGTATCCGTCACAAGCTTGTGACGGATAGTGTCCGTCACAAAGAAGAATTTGTGTAAGGAATCAACGAAGGCAGGCCCCGCTCGATACTCATTCAATATTGACCTCACCTTGGCGTCAAAAATAAGCAGGCTCCGGTCCCCCCTTCCATAATCCCGCATCTCTCCCCCTTTATATCCCTGTTCTTCCCTAAATTATTTCAATTCCTCCTTTCTTTTTCAATCAATCTATCAATTTCTAGGGTTTCCGATTTCCCATGGCGTCCAAACGTATCTTGAAGGAGCTCAAAGATCTCCAGAAAGATCCTCCTACCTCTTGCAGCGCTGGTATTCTTATTTTCTTCTTTTTATTTTTAATTTCCTTTTTTTTTTTAATTGCATTATCGGATGATTTGATCTGTATTTTAATGCTTAAATCGACGATTAGGTTGTTGTTTGGTGAGAAATTCGGATGTTCTCGAGTTGGATCGATTATATTGATTAATTAGGGAAAAAAATAGGTAGATAGGTGTTGATTGTGCTTATCAGACTTTGAGATTCTTTTTTTCGGTGTCGAAAGAGGTAGAACGGTAGTAGAGTAGAAAGGAGGAGGCGGGGGATTCGAATTTGGGAACATCTGTTTTAACGACTAGGCTACGATCTCTTTGGTTCATGGAGTTATGTTAGACGCTGTTAACTTTGACATGTTGAGATTGACTTAGCTAATACTCGGACGCCTCCGTCTCTTAAGGACTAGGCTAAGGCCTCTTTGCTTCATGAATTTACATTAGACGCTATTAAGTCGAGATTTTGAGATTCACTTAGCTAATACCTTGGGCACATTCGTCTTAAGGACTAGGCTAAGACACGGAAGCTATTAACTTTGATATTTTGAGATTCACTTAGCTAATACTTTGGGCACATTTGTCTTAGCGACTAGGCTAAGACATCATTGGTTCATGGAGTTGCATTAGATGCTATTAACTTTGCGATTTTATGATTCACTTAGCTAATACTTTTGAACCCTGCACTCCCGTCTTAAAGACTAGACTAAGACCTCTTTAGTTTGGAGTTATGTTGGACACTTTTAGCTTTGAGATTTTGAGATTCACTTAGCTTATACTTGGACACCTCCTTGAAGGACTAGGCTAAGACATCTTTGGTTCAAGGAGTTACATTGGACACTATTAACTTTGAGATGTTGAGATTGAGTTGGCTAATTCTTTGGACTGTGGAGTTACTTAAGTCACCTCTTATTAGTTATTACTTCCTCATACCGTACGAGAAAGGTAAACAAATGATTGGGAGCTGGGATGAAGGGAGTAAGGATTAGACTATTAGTAAGTGTGATTAATTAATTGGACGGTCACTTATTTCCTTTGGATGAGATTAGAATAGGATGAAGTGATATGTGTGTACTTTTGGTAGATCGATGGTTTTTTGTAATGTGTTAAGTGAGAGTGTGTCAAAAATTTGCACAATTGTGGGAGAGCTTTGTTTTGCTGGACTTTTGCTCAATCCCTAGCGAATTGGGAATTTGTGGTTTTGTTCGAGAGTAATTTTGTCATGGGTTTGTGGCGGTTTAATCAAAGTACATTTGTGAGACACTTTATTAGAGCTTGTTGTGAACTGGTTGTTGCGTTGTACCCTCATGGATTCATGGTGCTTACTTAAAAGACATATGTTCGACACTTAATAGAGTGTACTGCAAAATGGATGTTATGTAGTGTATTGATTACTGAATTAGACGGCCATGATGAGGGAATACCGTTTTTGTTAGTTGCTGTCCTAATATTTGGACGGTCTGAAGGGGGTAGTATGAGTAAGAGACGCTGTCGACATGAGATACATCTTTGAATCCATAAACTTAGATTGACTCCTGAAGGAAGCTGAAAGGGGGTGTTGCAATCAGGATCAGGTTTAGTCTTTTATTAGGATCAGGTTATCTTGCAGAGATAACCTTTTTCTTAGTTTCTTTGGTGGGATCATATGTTGGTTATGCTGTGGTAAATTTTGTTCGAAAGAGCGTTATTAAGGAATCAAGGGGTGTTTGCAGACATAATTGCTCAAAAGATCTGCCACAATAAATGTAGTCGGTTAGAATCGTAAAAAATCTTCCCGTATTGTTGCAAGAACATGCAATTCCTCCAAAGCTGAATTTAACGGGATGTATAGATATCTTATGCTGGCGATGAAAAACTAATTGGTTAGCTTAGACAATTTTATATCACTATCCTCTAATGATTGATTGGTGATTCTTGAGCCGTGTATGTGAAACAACAAATGTTGAGTGGGTGAAAATTCTGAAATATATAGGCAGTAGATTTACTGATTGGAGTTTCAACTTGCCTGGATACTGCATTCTTTCTTCATGCCCTAAACATACGTGGTGTAGAGAAGTTGACTGAACTTCACCTTAAAGTGTCTTTGTAGCAACCAAACTTGCAGGGGTATATATTGTTTTTCTGTCATTCTTAATTGTAGGTTTGTGATTTTATTGGCAGTTGAGCACTCTCTTCCCTTTTAGTAGCTAATGATGCTGGCAGGTGTGATACTTGCAGTCAAACAATGATGCTTTATTCTAAATTGACTCTGAGGCCGGGCCTTTTGTGAATAAAGAAAACAATTTAGTAGCAGGTTTCATAGCCCTGAACATAACATAACAAGTGGATATGGATAGTCAAATGCTTTTGGGTTCTATAGGTTGAATTGCACTCTGATAGGTGCTCATTGTTTGAACCGTTGGGAGTGGGATAAGTTGCTTTCATGATAATTTGTTTCCGAACACTCTGTGCTATCTTTACATACTCATATGTTCAGATGTTAATTTGCATTGTATTGATAGTCCGAGAGAACATGCTTATGATACTCTTTCATATTATAGGCCCTGTTGCGGAAGACATGTTTCATTGGCAAGCTACTATAATGGGTCCGTCAGATAGCCCATATGCCGGGGGTGTATTTCTAGTGACTATCCATTTTCCTCCAGATTATCCATTCAAACCACCCAAGGTATGCCTTCCAATGATATGGCTTTTACGCTAACTGGATAGGGAATTACTGCATCACATGACTTAGTGTACAACTCATCTTTGCAATGGTGCTATGTAATATAGCTACCCAGGCTCTGTGGCTTCCTTATCTATGTGTAAATACAGTCTTGTAGGCACTATAAGCATATGTGTTGTCTCTGAAGTCTGAACTGTTGACCAACACCTAATATAGCACCCTCTTGTTCCTGGAATTTTATAAAAAAACTTCAGTGCTTGGACCCTCATCTGGGAAAAATGTTACTTGCTACCCATCAATGCTTTTTACATATTCTTGGATGATTAAGTGCTGATGTTGTTCAGTAATGGGCTAATGGCTAATGGCAGTGAGCCGTTCGTGAAATTTTGTTCATGTTATTATTGAGATCATATTCTTTTTTCAGATAGGAGTAATTTATGATTGCTTTCTCTGTAGGTTTTCATTTTATTTCGAGTACGTCTTTTTATTCACCTACTTTGGAATAATGACTGAATAAAGCACAATGGCCGATAATTAAGTACACTAGGATTCTTGTATCATGAAGTGTTGGTGCTTTTTAGGAAACACTTTGTAATGGATCATCCATAAAATGCATCCTCTTGTTTTTAACCTGAGAATAAGGTTGCATATATGTGACTCCCTTACTCTGCTACCTGTGTTAAGAGACCTCGGGTAAGGGCTGCATGAATTGGACATACACAAGTGTTTAATTGGCATTACTAAACTTCTGAGACACGGGGATTATCCTAAAATGGGGATATTGGTGAGGGGGCACTCTTTTTACTAGCTTTTAGTTTAAAGATATAGTTAAATTTTAAATATTTCAAGTTTTAGAGTGAAATTGTTGCAGCGCATTTAAAACATTAATATCTTACTGAGTCTTTGTACACGGTTTCTTCCCCATCCTTGGTCACGTTGGCCTCTCTTTTCAATTCTAGAAAGAGAAGTGGCGTAGTGGTAAGGACGGTATTGATTCCATACCCATATCCAGAATGTTGTGTGGGGCACGGTTAAAGGTTTAAAAGTGAAAGTAAAAGTAACACATCTTGCCACAGCCTAGAGGCTAGAGCCGCACAGAAGTAACGTTGATGTGTGGAGTCGACTTTGATAACATTTGTTTCATATCAGTATCCTCCATGTGCAGGTTGCCTTCAGGACAAAAGTTTTCCACCCAAATATCAACAGCAACGGTAGCATATGTCTTGACATTCTAAAGGAACAATGGAGTCCCGCACTTACCATCTCTAAGGTTTCCTTTTTTGTACTTTATTCCAAAGCTAGCTTGCCATGTGCATGTGCTGATGTTTCAAAGCTTTGCTAGTATTCGAAGAGTATTATTGCTCAAGAGAGTCAAGACTGATATCTTATCATTTCTATTTTCAGGTATTGCTTTCAATATGTTCACTTTTGACGGATCCCAATCCCGATGACCCCCTTGTGCCAGAGATCGCTCACATGTACAAGACTGACCGAACCAAGTACGAGACCACCGCAAGGAGCTGGACACAGAAATATGCTATGGGTTAGTCTCCATCGTAGTCTACCCTTCATTGTTGTATAAAAAAATGTCAAGGGACATAATGCAACTTCAATTTCTACTTGACTCCCAACTAAACTATGATTTGAGCACATTTAATTTGTGAAATTTTATTAAATATTCTCTCTTCTACTTCATCTTGTTTAATATTTGGCTTTACATTTACTCAATAGTACTTACTTTAGTCGACCATGATTGTATGCAAATTTTCCGCGGTAGCTTTTCTGCTTGTTAGTTGGTTGGTTAGTAGGGAGAACCTACACAAGGTCCGGTATGTTCTCATTTGAAAATGTCCAGGCAATGTGCCTATAGAGCTATTATCAAACCACCTATGTTTTAGGACATTGTTCTTTCGAGGCTCTAACTGATTTCCATTACCGGTTAGCCTTATGCATCAAAGCTCTTGATAGAGCTGTTTTATTTATTCGTTTATCGTTTATTGCTTATCGTATGTTTATTTGTCATTCAATTAGTGTGCTCAACTGTTCGTTCACATCTATTAGTGTTGTACTTTTTCCAAATCTAAAGTTTGTTGAGAATAATCATCTTCTCAGTCTTGTACTCTTGTCTGTTGGTTATTCACTTGGTCAACATGGGTACAAAAAAATAGCGGAACTTTATACGGAGTATCTCTTGAGCTATTATTTCATGCGTGCTGCAAATTTTCCATCAACCGAACGATCATAGCGATAGACTAATAGTCACGTTGGAATATGTCAACCAAACGATCACAACTAAATTGTGATCTACAATATCGATATACCCCTGGGATTTGCGAGATATCTTGTAAGTTGTCCGAGATATCAAAGACTTGTGCGTGCCACATGCCTAGTCCTTCCGCTTGTTCCACTGATTGCGCCATAGTCTTTATACCTATCCAAACCCGTAACGATCCGATTCACAGGCAGCATCCACCTTAATACCAACTGGATGATAGTAGACAACAGGAACTGAATAGGAACAATAGCTCCCGCCTCCCGGTTTCAAGTGATCAACCACACCCAAATCGTTGTCCTTAAGAGGGGGGCTCCTTCCAGAGACCACATCCCAAATCTTAACAATATTCCCATTCTAAGCATCCCCAGATATTCCAAAAAAATTACGATATGTCGATATGGTATATTTCCCACTATATGATACGGAGTAATATGCTGTGGTTGTCTCCAGATAACACATTTTTTATTGCCATTATTAGAGAGTAATATCCTTTTCGGTTTTTTTAGAAAAAGTTCACCGTTAAGAGTAGGATGTTACAGTGATACCCGGTATACTACACCAATTCTTGTTTAAGGTCATCATAACCTAAAACGACTCACAACAGATATAACATAAGTGAAAATGAAAGGTGCTTGTAAGACATACGAAGTATTAAGCTAAGACGGTGTTAACTAAAACCCAATCAATATAAGTAGTCGTACTTTTGAGAAGTTTGGTGATTGGGTACATGTATCAATCAAAAAACTAAATTCTGATTTATGAGGCTCTTCCCGACAAAGTTTGGCATTATTGATTCGTGCAAAATGTACACAATTAGTCGTTATGGTTGACTTTGAGTCAAACTTATTTATAATTTCAATAGCATAGCAAATAGCAATGGTAAAGTGTATGGTTTCTTGATACATGTGTCACAAGAAAATGACAACTAAAGTACATTTTCAAACGTTTGTTGCGTTGTTATTTCCTTGAGCCCCAAGTTTCTTTTAAATATTAATTTTATCGTGAGATCAATTCAATTTCTAATTTAATTCAATAAGAAAATATAATTTGCATTTGGTCCTCCTTAAGATGGATGTATCATCGATTGTAAGAATTAAACGGGTTAAATAACACCTCACGAGTCACGAGTCTTTTGGCAATCTCAATGCATTTTATTTTTGTCTTATGTATAATATATACTTGATCCGTTTTAAAGTTAAGAGTTAAGATGGATATATCGATATTAAATGAGAATTTGTGTATAATTTATTTGTAAGTATATGGTTTAGCTATGCAATTATCAGTTCTTGTTGTATTAGTAGAACTGTAGAAGACTTGATTATATGTTATTTTTATTCCGAGATTGAGTTTTGGTTCTTAACAGGGCCGTCGATGGGCACGTTCAAACTGTTCCAAGAACAGGGCCCCAAAAGTTTTGGGGGCCCAACACAGTTAGATTACATAATTTTATTATTGGGCTGTAGTAAAATGACAGTAAAATGCCTTTGGTCTAGTGGTGTAAGCTTCATTGCGATGTTCCCAACCACAGGGGTTTAATTCCTATGTGCAACAAAATCTCTCTTTTTGTTAAAAAAAATATTCCTTCCTGGTTCTTAGCTTGTCCTCCCCATTCAAGTCTGTTTTTTTTTTTGTTTTTTTTTGTTTGTTTTTCTCCAAATCAAATTGAATCTTTATTTTTTTTAATAATAACTTACTCTATAGAAAATTAAATTATATATCCATAAAGCTAAACTTTATTAAGCTGTGCATTATTTTATTACAAATTAGCTTTCGTGTGCAAGCTAATATGCTAAAATTGTACAAAAAAAAATTGTTTTCTTATCGTTAAGGGCCTCAAATTGACGTTCCGAACCGGGCCTCTCAAAATCATTTGACGGCCCTGGTTCTTAAGCACGTACAATGCAAATCTTGATCTCACTAAATAAGCAGAATTTGAAGCTGAATTTTGAATTCCATGATTCAATGAATTGTGAAACCATATATTTAAAAGAAAATACGAGTATCGAGTACATTTTTAAGAGGCATTGTTGGTAAATTTGAAAAACTAATTAAAAATAATTTAAAGTAAAATTGGTACAAGTAGATTTAATTAAGCCTAAATTGTGCCATCTTAATTCACCCAACAATATTAATGAACTCCTTTTTCCATTTCTATGTCAAACCTATAAAACTGAGTACTATGTCTAATGGTGCATGCATTATGACAAGATTTGTTGATATCAAAAGCAAAATTAGGCTTTAATTGTAGGCCCTTTTTAGGTACAAAATCGATTTATCATGAGTTGTAACACCAAAAATTATCAGGAGAAAAATATAGGCAATAGAATTGAATTGAATGGGGTATAATTAGAATGCTAATTTAGCTGATGTCTAGCTAAATGGGAACAATCATAATGATTTTTTGCTCAATCATTCTACTTCAAAATTAAAGCATATATGAAATGGTAGATATCCGTATCCGTTGACATGTCCGCAGTAATAATCATAAAATCGTCTAATACCAAGTAAAGTACTTAGCTATCCCAATTAGGGATATTCATTCGCGGTTCGGTTCACCGACCGCTAATTTAATACGGTTCGGGGGCGGTTCGGTGAACAGCTTTGAACGGTTATTAGCGGTTCGGTTAACGGTTAACCGATAATCGTTCTATGTATACTTTTTTTCAATATAGATTATACTATACCTTAACTAAAATTAAGAAGATGCACTTTATTATTAATCAATTTATGAGTTTTTGAGTTTGAATGCATAAGAAAAATGAAATAAGACAACAAGTTTTCTATATAAGTAGTATTTTCAGTTTTTTTTTTCTTAATTTTTAGTCAAACGATTCGGTTCAGTTAACCGGATTTCTAAAATAGCGAACCTAAATCGAACCGTTATCTATGACATATTTAACGGTTCGGTTCACCAAGCCGCATTGTCTAAACGATTCGGTTAACCAAACTTAAAAAATTCACGATTTTTCAGTTCAGTTAACCAAACCACTTTGTCTAATCTGTTACAAACTTGTGACAGATATATCCACCGCAAGGAAGAACTACTCTTCAGAAATTTAGCTCAATCAAGATAGAGGAAATTAAAAAAATGGGGGAGTGGACATACTTATTGGCTTGTTGGATGGAGCTGATACTCATGTTACACAAAATCTCATTGAAGACACAGCATATCCGTCACAAATGATGACGAATACCATTTCCTCTCACAAAATACTCATGAAATGTGAGTAGGGGAGCACATGGGGGGTGCCCACCTTGTCCCCTCTACCCATTTCCTCTCACAAATTACCCGTCGCAAGATCCGACCCGTCTTTGCTCATGTTATGCGTGCTCTTAGCGTATGGGTACATTATAATTGGTCACTAGAATGCTTAAACATTCTTTTGGTTATTATATTATACAAATTACAATTATACACATACGATTAAAAAACATGATCCTCGTAAATCATATTGTTGCTTTGAGTCCATTCTTAAAAATTGAGATCTCAAAGTCTTTCAATTTGATTTATATCAACAAATTAGTCTCGGGGTACATGTTTAACCCTCAACACCATTAAATTATCTTAATAAGATTGTTATACAATCAGAAAGTTATATTTCACCTAAAAATTGGAAAAATACTACGGAGTACGGAGTACTATATTTTACAAAGTTATTGAGAGATACCGTCTACCCTGGTCTTGGACTGCGTACGACTGACTCTTGAACCTAAACTTTTGAGTACCGAAAAAAACAAAAAAAAGGTTATCGAGAGATCATTCTTCCGTATTCTTTTCTAACCTTTTTACTAATGATTGTGACTTAGACCGATTCTTTAATTTCGTATTTATTGACGGGATAAACATACCTATATTTATATCAATAAGTCTCCATTGTGACGGGTATATTCGGGTCAAGTATTCTCATTTGGATAGATAAGACAAGAGTAATAGTGCCTAGGAATCCACAAATGGCTTGTCTTTATCTATCTAAGTGAGTTTTATTTGACCCGTCACAAGCTTGTGATGGATATCACCCGTCATAATGAGAATTTGTGTATTTACATATAACTATCATCTATTCCCTCCTATTCACCATTTTCTTCCTTATTTTCATAAACGGATTATTCAGGGTTCATTTCATATTTCTTTTTTTGGGTTGATTTGTGTGGTCCAAATTCAATAACATGTGCAGTAGTGTGTTTTGTTACTTTTGTATGGTCCAAATTCAATTTTTCTTAATTTTTATGCAAAAAGGAAAGGGGAAGAAAATGGTGAGTAAGAGAAAGTATCTGTTTTATCATACAAAAAGTCTTGCTGAAGACGGGTCGGATCTTGCAACGGGTAATTTGTGAGAGGAAATGGGTAGAGGGAACAAGGTGGGCAGTCTGGGCACCCCCCATGTGCTCCCCCACTCACATCTCATGGATATTTTGTGAGAGGAAATGGTATCCGTCTTCATTTGTGACGGATATGGTGTGTCTTCAATGAAATTTTGTGTTTATCATATGGTTGTACCATACTCCGTATATATTTGTTATTTACTTTAAATTTGAAATATAATCTCGCAATAAAAAAAATTAACACGTCGGTATTACATCTTACTTATTAACATCACAAAGTAACTTAATGATATGAAAACATGAATATTTTTAACTAGATTAATAAAATGTAGAAATAAATCTTCCTAAAAAGGTAATAAAACAAGTGAGTATATCAATCATATATTCATATCATAGTACAACTACACTACAACCAAATGATTCATGAACAAGACTTTAGACTTGTCTACTATCAACACACTTAACTAGGAAACAAATATGGATGTGCTTGTCCTCCAAGCAAACACTTTAATTTACCTTTTTACTTAGTCAAATCTCCCACTAATTTTATCAACACATTTATTAAATCTATTAATTACTCTGAAAATTATTTTCCTTATTAACCGTTCCAATCCTAACGCCCTTTGATTTTTTTACTGTGTTTAAAGCTACCTTGGCGCGCAAGTACTGAACTTCATTATTTATTGCCAACGTGTTTCTCTCCTAATTATATGCGGCTACTTGATTTTTCAGTTCCAAAATATCTCTTCATTTTCCATGTCTTATTTATTTGACCAAAAAGGGTGGGTAAGTATTGTGTAAGTCGGTTTTAGTGTAATTTTCCGAGTTAAGAGAGATTATGAGATTGGGTCGAAAATATCTTAATGAATAGTTCAAGTTCACTTTATCTACCAAGAGAAAAGGATTTTAATATAAAATTACAAAAGTGACTATGGTAAAACTAATTAAATACAGAGTAATATGGATAACACGGGATACAATGTATTCAATTACACGACAAATTAGTTTTATTGGTCGATTTGTATACATATTGATAACATGACAGATCAAGTTTTCTTAAATTTTTCTGGTTAATTATAAATATCATCTACGTTAGAACGTTACTATACAGAGACTTACGACAGGTCAGGTTTACTTCAATTTTTCTAGTTAATACAATATAAATATCAAGCATAAATATCATCTACGTTAGAACGTTACCAGACTGAGACTTACCACAGATCAAATTTACTTCAAATTTTCTGGTTAATACAATAAAAATTTCAAGTATAAATATCATCTACTTAGAACGTTACTAGAGCGAGACTTACAGAGATCACGTTTACTTGAATTTTCTGGTTAACATAATATAAATATCAAGTATAAATATCATCTGCGTTAGAACGTTACTAGACCGAGACTTCCTCGACAATACTTTTCTTAAATAAATAGTAAAAAAATAGGAAAAAATAATAAAAAATTAGGAAAGTAAATCAACATGCAAGATAAATGTGTCACTCAAATCCTATAAAATACGAAGTTTCACTTTTTTTTCAAATCTCACATTCTTCATTTTCTCCTTTATTTTCTCTCTCTAGTTTCTCTCTCTAACTAAAACCCAATTTACTCTCCAGTGGACTTGTTCTTCTCCCATTTTTCCTCTACCAACTTTTTCCCTTCACAATTAATTCAATCTCATCAGTTTCTAAAACCCCCAATTAATTAATTTAATTAATTAATTCATCTCTAATTATATTTATAATTATAATTTCCTCTGTTTTATGGTTTGATTGATGTGAGAAATCTAAAAATCAAATCTTTACAAATGGAGATGGTGGAGTATACAGAGCGTAAGAGGGTTACTCAAAAAATTGTTCATAACCCGACTCGATTACCGAAAATTGTTCGAATTTCGGTCGTGGATGATGACGCTACTGACTCAGACGACGACAATAACCGTGAAAATCACGGTCATTGTCGTCGGATTGTGAGACAGGTTGATGAGATCACTTTTAAAGTGGAGCCTGTGTCTCGGACACGGGCTCCACCGAGATTTGAGAGGAGTAAAAGTAAAACTATTGCTATTACTGCTAATAATAACCGTAATAGTAATAGTAATGATTTGAAAAGAAAACAACCCGTGGTGACGGGTGCGGTGAAATACCGAGGAGTCCGACAACGGCCATGGGGACGATATGCAGCGGAAATACGAGACCCGACAAAGCGGACAAGGTTATGGCTTGGTACGTATAATACACCGGAGGAAGCCGCGAGGGTTTATGACAACGCGGCCATAAAACTTCGCGGTCCCTCCGCTTTAACCAATTTTGCCCAACCAGAACCACAACCGCAACAACAACAACAACAAAAAAGCGAACCAGAAGAAGAAGAAAGCTATTCCCTTTGCTCTCCAACTTCCGTACTACGGTTTCAACCGCAGTACGTAAAAAAGGAACCAGAAGAAGAACGACAACAACAACAACAACAAAACCCGGGGCCAGAAGAGCAAGTGGTCCCGGGTGAAGAAGGGGAAATGGAGTTAGATCCATGGGCATTGAATGATTTCTTTGGGTATGATAATTTACCCAAACCAATATTCGGGGATGATTATTTACTACCGGGTATGGAAAGTTTTGATGGGGTTGAGGATTTATCTGAAACCGTTGATTTTGATTTCGACAATGACGATTGGATTGATGGACCATCCGTTACTAGTCCGTCACTCTTTGAACCCGATGATTTTCTCGTGGCAGACGATGAGTTTTGAAAAAAAATTATCTTCGGTTAATTAATTAGTAAATTATGTTTTTTATTAGGATTAATTATTTTAGTTAAGGTAACTAGAGGGGTAAATGGGTAATTGGGTAATTGGTTAAGGTGTGTTTAGTAGTAAGTGGTAATTAGTGGAGTACTTAGTAAGTGCTTAAGGAGATTTTAGTCTTCTGTCAATTTTCCGAAGGAGTTTGATCATGTTATGTGTGTATAAGACGGTTATTAATAAAATTGTAACGGTGAATATTGAACGAGTGTTTCTTGCTTGGAATTTGGAAAAATATAACGCTCATTTGGCAAGTATAATAGGCATGATATCGTTTGATTTTATTCTCAGTTTGACTAGCCATGGGGTCTATAACTTCGTGACACGCAATAATTCAAAAACATATGGGTATCAATTTCAAATTCAAATCAATATTCTTAGTAAGCGCATGAGAATTCGACTTGATTAATTAAATCGATTAATTATGTATTAGGGAGTAATTGTTAATTTTCACGTGTTTGTAATTTAGAGATGAAAAGTATATCATCCAAGTTTTAAGGGAACAGAGCATGAAAGTAGGTGCTTGTTGTTGGTCACTTTGATTCGAGTGACATATGTACTTCCTAGCGTCATTCAATTAACATGAGTGATGAGTGCAACGTAATCGTATACGGTGAATTGAAACTTGAAAAATGTAAATGTAAACTATTCAATTTTTTTTGAAATTGAATTAGATTTTAGATCAATTTTCATACTCTCATTATCTTTGTGTAAGTTAATGGTGCAATTCCGCAAGTCAATTCATGCAGAGCAGCTTTTAAGGGTGTAGTATAATACTAGTTAAAATTTGGATGAAATTCACAAGGAGACTAAGTCACTCAAGTCCGTTTTCAAGAGCAATCTTATGGAGCATATTTATGGCCCAAGTCTATTCCTTCTAGACTAAAATAGCAGCTGCGGATTCCCTCGTCACAAGCCAAAAAATATATCATGCAAAAGTACATTGTAAAAAAGTACAAAAAGTTTAATTAGTTTTGGTATGGTCATTCAATTTCAATCTCAAAATTATTGACCGGTCCAATATGCCTTATACGGAGTAATTATTATCTAAGCAGGTCTATTGAGAGAAAGTCTTTCAGCGGGCCATATAGCCCAGAAACAAAATTTTGAAGTAGCACAAAATTTTTTATTGAAATTTTGTATCTTTGTTAAGGCCGTATTTTTTAAAATTTCCGATAGGAGAAAGCCAGAAACCAATAATTTTGATTGTTTTTTTGGGATTTGGGGTATGGAGTGCTAGTGTGCAATGGCCAATGGGTACATAACTAACTATAAAATGACTAATAAAATTGGTCACATTTGTGATAAAATGGATATTATTGTCATTAAATATGTACCCTCTTTGACCAAATTGTTTTATTTATCTTTTTTATTCGTTGTGAGAAATACTTTAGTCAAAAATAAACGAATAATTGAGACGAAAGAGGTAACAAACAAAGAAGTCTTTTTAAGCCACAATCACCAATAAAAAGATTACGAAGAATATATATAGCGATATCGAAAAAGTTGTTAAGTACCATCCACATGTGTGTAATTAGTTTCCAAAAAAATTTATATATCAAAATCTACAAAAGTTATGTATAAGAACTTTTCTATTCCAATATCCTCGAAATATATAATTAAATATTACAATATGTATATTTATGCACAAATTCTCATTTGTGACAGATTTTGTCCGTCACAAGCTTGTGACGTGAGACATAAAGGCAAGTGGGAGGAGTAAGTGAGAGAGCAAGTGGGAGAGTTTGTGAGAGGTTACAAGCTTATGACCGTCACAAGCAAGACGGGCTGATATTTATGTGAAAGAACTTTCCGTACGACATTCAGTACAATTTATATAATTAAACATTCAGTTAGTCGGTCTGAACATTAATTAAAGGTTTAACATTGGTCAAATATCATGGCTCATGTAGTCATGTACATTATAAAAGTTTGTGGCTTTTTCCTATGCGGACTGTTTGTCTGTTTTTATTTCATATTTCCTCCATTCCATTGAATTCTATACATTTCACTTTTTGGGCACTATTCATAAGTCGAGTGAATCTTCGATACAATTTCTAATATATAGCTTAAAAGATAGTCGTGTGAGATCTTGTTTAAATTGTCTTACCGAGTACCTTGTGAATATCAAATTTTTATATTTTTTTTTTCAATATGTAACTAAAGATATTAACAAAAGAAAACGGGTATTGACAAACATGAATAAAGTAAATGTATAGAATTCATTGGAATGGAGGGAGTACATACTATTTGATCGGTCCTAAATCTTTAAGGATTATAAACCCATCAAAAATAAGAACTTTGTGTAAAAATATTAAAGTAAAAAACCTTAGTTCGCGGAAAACGAAAATCGACATATGTAAAAAATGAAGTAATATTGAAAATGATGTTTGACATTGAGATTTGAGAGTTGAGAAGGAGAACAAGAGTAATGGAAAGGAGCGAAGACGCTTTGACCACTGTCATCAGTAACTTGCATTCCCTCATTGTGATTTTTTGGAGCAATTTTGAGAGGAGAGCTCCCTCGTAATAGCGACACTTGAACTTTGTTCAGCCTTTGTCTCTCAAAATAGTTGCTTCAGCAATCTTAAGAACGGTCTCTTTCAAATAGTGTTTTTTTCACGAAAAATCACTCTGTATCTCTTAGATTTGACCTTTTTTATGTGGTATCCTCAATTTTAAGATTGTGTATATAGTCATATAGTACTGTAACTTTTAGGATTTGAACTATGTTCAGCTTTTGCTTTTCAAAACCGTCGTTTGAATAGTGTAAGAGCGGTCTCTTTCAAAAATTTTATTTTATAAATCGATAACTAACATGTACGGTATAGAGTATTGTATTTTATACTTCCCGAGGTAAGAAGGTTAAAGCGAAAACCCGAAAGAATATGTCTCTGGACAATTTGCTCTTAAGCAATTCGCTACAAGTTTTCTTAAGACGGTCTTAACCACATCACATAACTTACTTTTATTTTACCTTTTATTTTAATCGGACGTGATAATCATTTTAAAATAAGACGTCTTTATATGGCCTACCCTCTTAACTCTTGAGGCATTCCACAACTGCAGAGTACAGAGTAGAGATTCTGGTGAATTTTGAGTGAAAATAGCAGAAAAAAATTACCTTGAAAATGGTAAATTCAGAAAAGGCAGGTGCGGTGCATATAGAAGCAGAAGCAGGAATTAGTACAATTTTTTTGTTAGTTCTAGAATAAGATCTGTCCTTCTCAGTAAACTGTGTGACAATGGCACCCTACTTTCTTCATTTACTTTTTACCATCACCTTTCTCCGCAAGTCATCCCATTTCTTGACTCATAATTGAATAATGTTTCTCTTTTTAAAGGTATAAAATACATAAAGAGTTTAAAAATAATTGGAACTCGACACTATCAAGCGATTATAGTTCGTCATCTGAACCAACAAAAAAAAAATTAGGTAATCATAATGTCACTCGTTTATTGCACTTTATTACGCAAAAGAATTGTTATGGTGCAAATTCATGTCCCACATCAGTTGTGTAAAAATGGAAGATATCTTTATAAGGTAGTATGGAGCCTTTTGTAAAGGAGCTCAAGAGTAAATTCGTCTGGGTTTAGTCCAAAGTAGACAATATCGTCCTATGTGAAACAAACGAGTATCCTTTTTCGTTGGTTTTTACTGTGTTAAGTTATATTTTACACTAATTTAAGGTAAAGACAAAGACGGTTTTTTATAAGGCGAACTCTCTTTCAAAATGATTGGGATTTGGCCATTTGGGTGGAAAATAAGATCCACAAACAAGTTCAAGAGCACTTTTTACAAAGACATGTATGAATTATGATCTTCTTCAGCCTTATTTTCCCTCAAGTTTACCATAAATCCCGACAGGATTTAATGAACAAATCATGGCAAACCAACCCCCACTCTCTTTAGTATGGCTACTCCCTATTTGACTCATTATTTTCTTACTTTTTTGTTTTTCTTTCTCACAATTTTTAGAATACAATGTTTACCATGAAAAAAAAAATGTTTTTAGAATACGATGGCTTCATATCCTGAAATGATCATTTTATATAAAAAAATTCATTCATTTATTTCAATTTATGGAAAAAATAATTTTATACAAATGGACCATCTACTATATAAAGACCGTCTCACCCAATAATCTGTTTCTTTTTCTTTCTTTTTTGGGAAATGGAGCAATTGGATTGAGTAGTTTAATTGCAATTTGCAAAGGTTGTTTTATAGGTTGAGGACTTGAGGGTTAGATTTTCTCCCATGCAAAATCTACCCTTTTCAAGTGGTTGGGCACTTGGGCTTCATTGATAGAAGTAACTATGATAAGGATGGTTCATTATTGTATAGGTCACTAGACTAACAAATGTGTTGATACAATCGGAAATTTTTTTGTTCTTGCCTTGCTAGTAGGGGCTTGGAAATTTGTTCTATTTTTGTTTTTGTTTTTGCCTAAATTTCTGAAATTTCAAAGTTGTTAATGAATGGTATTCTGTGATATAGCCGGGTCTTGCAAATATAAGCTAACTTAGATGGTAAAGTCATAGATAATGATACATTGATATTCATGATTTAGGTCAAATTTCGTCAACAACATATCGCCATCAATCATCATGACTCCCTTCATACAAGTTTTTTACACGATAAAAATTTGAGAAAAAAGTATTTTTATTTTATGGACATGAACTTGTAATTACTATCTGAATCCACTGGCCATGGCCATGTACCGAGTCAATATACTTTCAAAAAGACATTCAATTTTCTTTAACTTTATTTTTGAAATGAGTTGAGAGTAGCTTATTTTTATTAGAAATATTCTCATACTATGTTTATTGTAAAATCTCTCACGTAATTATACTAAGTTTTTATCTGCAGATTTGTAGAATCACCAATTCTCATTGAAGACGGATATTTTTCGTCACACGTTGAATACATGCCAAATGTCGCGAATTCAATTGTAAATGTGACCATTTTAGTGACAAACTGTAATAGTATAGAAAATTATTCTGGTAAACATTTTCATTTTAAATGTGTAATATTTTACTCTATTTTCAGCTTGTGACCAAATATTACCGTCTTCAACAAAAGTTATTGATGTAGAATAAATAAGTAACTTTGCAGCAGTCTTTTTGAAATGAAAGAGTCAACTGCTTAGATGTTTGGGCCTTCACTCCCTATTGTTTGAATAATTCGTCAAAATTATAAGCCGAGTGTCCAGGCCCAATACCATTTTTCTTGCGGCTACTCAATATTGCTTCACGTTACCTTCAATCCGGTCACAAGCTTCTGACTGTCCAAAAAAAAAAAAAAATTTAGTTAAACTTTATGCTTTCTATTTTTCCAAATTAACCCAACTACTTTATCCAATCTTTGAGGAAATATTTTTGATTGTGATAAGCCATATATAGACTCTGTTTGGCAAAACTAGCTGAAAAAGGTAGCTGAAAACTGAAAAAGGTAACTGATAAGGTAGCGGAAAATTAGGAGTTGATAAGGTAACTGATTATATAAAAATGTGTTTGGCAAACTAGCTGAAAAAGTAGCTTATTATTTTGGTAAAATGACGGAAAATGATATGATAATTATTTAATATTATAGAATAGCGGGGTAAAAAATGGAAAATAAGTCATTTCAGGTACCTGATTTCTCAAATGCTATCTGAGGTAGCATTTCATTTCAGGTATCTTATTTGACCAAATAAGCTACTTTTCAAACACTTGCAAAAAAATCACGTAGCTGAAATTTTGGTCAAATAAGCTATCTGAAGTGTCGTACCAAACGGAGCCTTAATATAATTTTAATATTTACTTATCTATAAATAAATATTATAAAAAGACAAACTAAAGCAATCACATTTCACCATTTCCATATTCAAGAGCAATTCATTAAGCCACATCTTCACTATTATTTAAAAAAAAAAAGTTAGATAAATCTATTTTATTAAACACATCAAACACTAAATTTTGACAATATAAATTAAACTAAACAATAATCATCAAATTAAATACTAAATTTTAAATTGTGTGGTTTTATTGTTAGAATAAACTGGTTTTAAACCCGTGCAAAAAAAAATAAGAAAAAAATAAAATAAAAAATAAACTAGTTTTAAACCCGTACAAATTGCACGGGATTGTTATTTAGGAAAGTTGTAGCAAGAAGTGTTAATTGTGGTTGGTCTTTAATTAAGGTCATATTTCATGTTTTCAATGCGTATTGTAATTTCGTTTGCAATTACCAAAATTATATTTATCGAGGATATCTAAAATATGTCAATAATAGATTTCAAAAAAAATATGTCAATAATAAAACTACAATTTATAGAGTCATATATCAAAACATAACAAATGTAAATGTTAAAATTTATCTAGACCTATATCTATTGATGTCTATATTTTAAATAACTTTTAAGAACATACCCAAACTTAAAAGAATATACGATTGCTTCATATAGAATTTTGTGTTGTTGAATCAGATACATGTTTCGACTGACTGTTATTAGCTCCCTTATTCTTAGTATTCAAAACCAAAGGTAAACATGCAAAAGACATGAGACACACATGACTTGTTTTTTCCAAGGTTAAGACGCTCAAATCTTGACCAGCGACCCGTTTGACATGAAACCCACATGACCCGTTAATTTAGTGTCGAGACTCGTGACCTGAATGGGTCGGCCCATTTTCGTTAAAGATAAATATTTTAATATCACATATTATATGACCGTTAATAACACTTTCAAGATAATAATATTTAAATCACCCATTTCGTAAAAGATAAATATTCTTAAAGTGAGCGTTGAATATGATTATTATATTAATGTCACATGTATTTTAATTTTTTAAGAAAATATAATTTTTGATTTAAAAAATGGAAAAAAAGGCAACGGAAACTTTGATTTACCCGTATTTTCATCCTTACCCGACCCGCATAACCCGATCAGCTCGACCCGTTTGAGAGGTTTAGTTGTATTTATGTACTCATGAAATTTTATTCTAAAAATTTGAAACTTTAAGATGATCATCTGTCTAATTAAATATATATTTTATCATTATCAGATATGAAGATATCAAATTAGCATTAGAAGTTTAGTAATTATAATTTTTTCATTTGCACTTATTGTAGTTAGATTTTTTCATTAACAAATTTGGACTGAATTATTTTTGATTTAGCTGTTTCTTTACGAAGCCCACAGGCCGGATCGCTACATTTGTTGCGTTGGTACGGGCAGCAATTGCTGGCCCGCTATAACGGACACGGGCAACGCTAAATAGGCCCTTCGGGCAAATTTTTTAGGTTAGGCTCGGCCCGTGTCCGATGATCAGCTCTAAACAATAGTTTTATCTATTGGTCTCTCCTAAGACGGGTGTATATCCGTCTTAAGAGTAAAATGGGTAAAATAATATGTTGCTTGGCTACAATTTTTTGGATAATTCTTCCTATTTGATTTGTATAAGATTAAAACGGATATACCAGTCTTATAAATGAGAACTATCTTTTGAACCAGTGCCCGCACGAAGCGATCTTCAAAATTGCATTATAAATAATATTAATATTAATTGTACTTGTCATGATTTATACGGGAAAAAAAAAACGTGGATGTGCCTTTAATCGAGTATAAACAAATAACTATTTGTATATCCAACATCATATAATAACTATGATGCCCGAAAAGCATACACGATGTAAAGCCCATTTTGGAACTACCCTTCACCACAGGAACAAAGTTTAAAACCCTTCTCCAAAATCACTCTCAAAAAGTTTTTCTTAAATGCATTTAACAAACGAATATCTTCCACTACATCAAAGTTCATCTAGTTGCTCGACTCAGCTTGAATTTTGTCTCAAATCGTATTGACCCGTATTTATCCTGACATGTTCAACTCATTTTATAGATTTAAATATTTTTTTAATGGATTTACATGCTTTATGTTCTTTTTATGGCTATTTCTACATTATACCCTCGAGTTTTTTCAAATTCTACACAGAACATATATATGGTTAGCAAGTAGTCGAATTAGGTTGAGGTATCTTAGACTTGTCAAAATTGATCTGATCAGAATAACCCTATTAGAGACCCAAATTTATGACCCGAGCTTAATCTGAACCCGAATTGTGTAAAATAACGGATTAGGAACTCCTTATATGATACTCCCTTTGTCCCGGTCATTTGTTTCCCTATTCATTTTGGGGGTGTCTAAGTCAATTGTTTGCCTTTCTATGTACGGATGTCTTTGATGGGCAATTTGATACTCCATACTCAATTTGATCCACTTGTTATCTAAGAATTTGCAAGCGAATGACCAGGACGAAGGGAGATGAAACTTCATATTTTATCCAATTGTTATTACCCAAACTGGAGTATTTGTAATACGACACATGTTATTTTCCTACCCGTTGGCATATCAATGTTTACATTCTAAAACCGATTCAATCAAATAATTTTGAAAATTTAGGCTTTACTGCTTGAAATTTCGATTTTATCACATAAGATGATTTTTTATATAGTAAAATCATATGTTTCGGCTCACGGATTGGATTATAGGGTGAATCGAGTATGGATTCGAAAAAAGTATAATGAATTGGGTATAGATTTTGAAATTTTGAATATGGATCGGATTCGGAACAAAGATCAATGATAAGTAAGTGGATCGGGTTTCAATCTCGCAAAATCCGATCCAACCCAATCCATTGCTATCCATAATTATTGTGTTACCTATAAAATAACACAAGTTTTTTCAATGAAATAGCACAAAAAATCACACCACATGCACCTGGCAAAAAAAAGTCACAGAATCTGTGTTTTTTTTTATGGAGTTCTCAATTCTCAAAAAGATAGTATATCCTCACATGATCTCTTTCCTAATTAAAATTATACTGTGACAATATATATTTTTTAGTTATGGTTTTTCTGCTATATCAAAAACAATTTCGAAAATAATGAATTAGTTTGAGATTTAGAGTGATAATATACTTATATTTCATACGTCCACGGTCATTTGTTGACGTATTCCATTTTAGATGTTTCACTCATTTGTTTATCTTTCTAACTTGGAAATATTTTCTGTGAGTTGATCATTTAACTCATCTTAATGCACTTGTCATCCAACGATTATATTTACATATAGTCCCCTACTTCTCTCCTTGATATTTGTACCTAAACGAAAAGGTAAAAAATTATACTAATTAACATTGTTCCTCATCCCTTGGAATCCCTACTCGTCCTTCTACCCGGTGTTCAAACTCCATTTCGCCATATTACAAATTATAGCCAACCAAATAATTTTAAGCAAGTATAAATTTAGGTACTCATATCTTATGCTATCAACTTATGCCAAATAGTGTGCGTCGGTAGCTATTTTTGCTTTTGATTAGATAAGGCAAATGCTTGATTAAGTTAGGTTATTCAAATTTCATTTTATAAATTTTGATCATATATACAGATTATTATAAATACAGCTATAAATTTTGATCATACATATAGATTATTATAAATACTGCTTTAAGGGAAATGTAAAGTTTGACATACAAAACTTAATAAACTTACAAAGAGAATCAATTTTAGCGATAATTTAGGGTACATTTATTAAAAGTTGGGATTAATTTTATATCTACAATTTTTTAAGATTAGAAATCATGATATTTATAATAGTTTCCAAATCTCTATGAGAATATGTCGTCGATGTAGAGAGAACAAAAATGGAAAGTATATTAGAGATAGTTGTATGTTATTTAATTGATTCAAATAATTTATTTATTTTTACAATTGATTCAAATCTATGAAAGTGCATGTTTTTTAATTTTGGAAATTGAATATATAATGACATCAGATTAGATAAATGAATTTTTAAATGGTTTTAATATATTGTTTTGACACGTGGCATAACCCATCTGCCGATGACACGTGGCATATGGTTTCTGCTTTAATATCATATATGATGATGATGATCATATATGATTTGTGTAGTTTTATTTGTCTTTAGTTTCCATTAAACCTTGACAACTTTAATGTTCTTACGAAGGTATACATTTTGGAATTATATATGTTACTCTGATGTGATTATTCTGATAATCTCTTAGAAATTGCACAATGTAAGGTATATAAAATAGGATAATTTACCCGTGCGATTGTTAAGATGGATATATCCGTTATGAATATACCCGTCTTTGTAACATCCTCATAAACCAGGGGGCCTTTACCAAGGACTGCCCTTAGCCTATGAGAGTATTACCATCCCGACATAACCGGGGTAGTGTAAATATCAATAGAAATAATGCAAGTCCCTTTATTAATTAGTAAATCTTAATTGTCTTACAACCGTTCATAAAAATATAACCACAACTGAAATGAAATACTAATGTTTAACTACTGATAATACTAATAACTATGTCGGCTATGCAAATGCTAAACTTGTG